>CM031236.1:175439457-175686957 GCA_018340775.1 Taxus wallichiana var. yunnanensis
TTTCAATTCCTGACACAGATGTTTTTCCATTTTGACCATAGATAATTACATGTAATTTATTATTGGAGAATGATTAAAATACATATTAGCTATTTCTAACTTTTCACGATTTGAATTACAACTTTGAAGGGACGTAAAATGTCAAAAACCTTGGGGAATGTGGTAGATCCTATTGATACTATTAGCGAGTTTGGGACAGATGCCTTAAGATTTACACTAGCAACTGGTTCAACTCCAGGCCAGGTATGAATATGTTAATATTCGGGAAGATCTATTGATTTGACTAGTTAGAGTCTTACTTTTCTGGTCTGGCATGTGCATTCAACTGGAACCATGGCTATTCTATGTCATTTTCATTGTCCTTTTGTAACACTGCCAGGATATAAATCTTTCATTAGAAAGATTGGGAGCAAACAAGGCCTTTACCAACAAACTCTGGAATGCTGGGAAATATATCTTACAAAACCTGCCTTCCAAGTCAGATACATCCGCGTGGAATGGAATAAGGGACTGGAAGGTGATCTATCTCTTTCTTTAGTGTTATTATTTGAAATTGTATTACCTAACTCTGTTCAATGTCTAGGTATTAGATTGCTCTATTGCTTGGGTGGATGGCACACTTTGCTCAGTTTTGTAGGCGTACCTAGGGGGATTGTATTGGTTTATTTTGCATTGTTGCGAGGGTAAATGTTTCTTGACAGTATGTTCTGCTTTTCGTTCTCACATGGCTATGCAAAATTGTTTGACCTTTTCTGTATGGGCAACTATTATTTCATTAGGGTTATTGTTTGTGTTAACAAAACTATGTGGTGCATATTTTGGAATTGTCCTTGTTTTTATTTGTTGGTTTCTTTCGTATTGTCGGGGGTAAATGTTTCTCGACAATGTGTTGTGTTTTCGGTTCTAATTTCTAACATTGCTATGCAAAATTGTTTGACTTTTGCTGTATGGGCAATTGCTTGTATATTAGGGTTATTGCTTGCATTAATAGAACTCTCCAGTGCATAGTTTGGAATTATCCCCCACAGATTCCTCATGCTTTCAGAAGCTTAGTGAAGTGTTTTCAGAAATGAAGAACAAACAATCAAGGATAATTGTTTAGCATGAACACCTTAAAAAGGAAACCACAACCCAACAACAGTTTATCCAAAAATAAGTTTAGGAACAAAAATCACGGGGTACAAGTGGTTAAGCAGAAGAAAGCACCTCCAGTGGTGGAAATGGTTGTCCAAAAACATTTGATGAAAAAAGGCACGTCAAACCAAGCTACTTTTCCTTCATGTTTGTGGTCTCCTAAATCAGTTGATCCCTTGCAAGCAGGGCACACGCTCTTGCTTGAAACTTTGGACTTGAAAAATATTTCCCTTAACAAAGCTTGGACATTGCCATACAACACCCTTGTTATCTAATTCCGGACTGCAGGAGAGTAGTTGTAAGCTCTTAAAGCTCACAAAAATCTATGCAGATGCATATCTCACAAGCCTACACATAGAAGATCTTCGGGAAACTTATTTCCATGTTTTAGCTTCCTAGAAAGAAAACAAGTGAGTTGTTATCGGGGATTGTGGGGCTGCCATTCCTAATACCGTCCCTCTTGGGTGGAAACCCTTAAACCGTTAACATGATGACAACCTATGGTCTCAGTGGGTGGTGGTAGCATTGCAATGGCTTGTTGGAATTGCAATGGTACTATTCGGTCTTCTCTAGGTACCTTCCAAAATGTTCTTGCTTCATGGATATCATCTTCCTCATTGAGACCCACGAGAGCCTTGAGTGGGCGCTCCCTCTAGTCATGGGGTACTCACAAGTTTTGGATTCTCCTCGGGAGACCTATAGATCAAGTGGTGTTCATGGTTCGGTGGTGTGGCTTGCCTCATTTAGGATAGCCTCAAGTCTAGAGTTTCACTTATGGCTTCTGATGTTCACTCTAGATACATATGGTTGCAAGTTCGAGGCGTTTGCCTTCTTTTTGGGACATCATCATAGCAATATGCTACTTCCCTCCTGCCACCTCTCCATTCATCATACATTGACGGGGAACCATATCTTGGCGTCTATCCATAGATATCTCAGTACTCTAGTATTGGTGATATCATTCTTTGGGGCGATTCGGATGCCTGTACATGGAACCTTTATACACCTATCCATGACCTTGCAGATTACTTATGCCTTCATGAGTCGGATCAAGAGGAGTTTGATCTACAAAGAGCCTCTGTCGATGGGAATTATACGGCTACAATCTATGGGAGACACCTTTGGTTGGGTGACTCTTAGAGCCTCCACATTCTCAATGAGATTCCTCACTTCCTTGACTTGGTAGGTTCACTTGATTTCCCCATGGTGGTGGTGAGACAAACACATCGGCCACATCTATGACTTTCTTATTTCTCCTCAGCTCCCACTTGCTGACCATGCTGTCTTGATGTTCACCTTTCACACCGATTCTCCCACTTCTCTCCCAACCGTCTTCCCCTCCCCTAACATTAGACATACCACAATCCACTTTGATGATGACTACACCATTGACTATGTTGCCCATCTCTCCCTTCTCATGTATGGTTTCTTCTCCCTCTCTCACCCCACTTTGCTGACCACATTTATGAGTTCTTACGTCAAATCCTTTGAGGCATTTCCATTGGCTCTTGTCCCCACTACATACACCACTGTGTCCCTTTCTTATCACGAGACCTGCCTCGTGAACCAAAGTGGTATGATAATGAGTGTAAATTCCTTCATCGGAGACTTTGGTTTTCTATATCCCATGGGCCTCCTACCCTCGCCATCCATAGAGAGTACCATTATCTTTATTGACGTAAGAAATGAGAGTTTCTTGCATCTAGATGGATTTTGCTCCTTGTTGATCTCCATCGCTCACCTAAGACCTTTAGGTGTACCTTTCTCCTAAGAAAAAGCTCGGTTTTCAACGTCACCCTTGATGCATGGATCTCCTATGCTAGCTCTCTATGATATTATGGGATATCCTCGCTATCAAGTACATTCCCACTCCTCCACCATCTTCTTATGCCTTCTCAACTTCTTTCATCGCGAGAGCTATTTTGAAGTTGTGCATAAAGAAGTAGTGGATCGCAAAGGTCTCCAAGATGAATTCATCAAATACGGTATGGGTTCCTTGCCCTCTTTCCTCGCCACTCTCTTTACCGAGGTGGTGTGTTCAAGTTTTCACGGTGGTGGTCCCAAAGACATCATTCTCCTATTCATAAATCTAGAGATCTCTCTACCTTTAACAATCGCAGGACCATTATGATTGGGCATACATTTGCCAAACTTTATAACATGAGTTTTGAACATGGAACGCCAAAATACTTGGAAAGGAACAATCACAAAACTAGGGGGAAAACTTTCTTTAGGAGAGACCATCAAACTATTAATCACATTTTTACACTCTTAGCTATTATTGAAGAATCTTGTCATAAGTCTTCCATAGTCTTTGCTTTTTTGTTGATTTGAAAAGGTCTTTGATTTAGTCCTAAGACACCTTTTTCGGGAAGTTGAGAGATATCGACATCCCAAATTCTTTTCTTCTTCGCCACATAGAGGCATTATGAGACAATTATTGTACAATTTTGTACTTCTCATAGTTTCTCTAACTTTGTGAAGAGCACCATTGGGGTCAAGAAAGGGTGTCCTCTCTCTCCAACCCTATTCAACATTTAGGTCAATGCGTTAGAGTAATTTCTTCGACATCATACCCATTTAGACGATGGTTATGTTTTGCATGAGGTGGTTATAGCTCTACTTTTTTCTGATTATGTTGTCGTCTCACACTTTGTTGACGGATTATGGTGACAATTTGATGCCCTTGCTCGCTTTTGTGATCTTTGATAGCTTGTGGTCAACCTTAGTAAAACTAAGCTCATGATTTACAATATTTCCAAGCAATCTCTCTCAAAATTCTAGGTTTTCTTCAAAGGGGAACTCCTAGAGATCACTTTGGCCTATGCCTACTCAAGGATCAAATTTTCTAGTCCATCCTTTGGCATGAAGCCCACCTCTCATTTGCACCTTTGCAAGGAGTATGCCTCTCTTTCTGTCTTGGAGTGCTAGTGTTTCCGAGATCCACTTCTAGGAGATCCCTTCCAAGTTACGCATTTTTGGTTAAGAGGTTTGGGGACCTAGTTTGGGAGCCATTAACAAGGCTTGTATTGAGAGGGTCTAGACTGTCATGCTACAATGCATGATCCGTTCAAGAAGGCAATTTCTCAATGCATTGTCAATCTAAAATTCCACCCAACCACTACGCCTTGAGACTATCTTTAGGCTTACTTTCTACATCAATAGACTTAGATCCTTAGGGACCTTAGCTTGTGTTGTGAAAGATATCTATACTTGGCATTTTTCTTTTCATAGGAAATTCCTTCGTTGGTGCCCACCGGATGTTGACACTATCCAGTACGTTGAGGCTAAGTTGCTCCTCCTTTCTATTGGCATCTCCATTGATAGGCTACCCCTCTAATATACTCCCTAGATGCCCCTCCCGGGATCCTTCCCACTAAGGACATCATCAAAAGATCTTCCAAAAGGGACATCTACGAGATAGTATATCCCCACTTAGTTCTCCCCTCGAGACGCAAAGTCCCAATCTTTCTTTTATGCGAACATTTCTTACGGTTGGTGGATGGTATCATTCATTTCCCTCACTATCTCTAACAACATTGAAGCCCAAACTTGAGATTTCCCCTTAGCTTGATGAGGGTATGCTCACCAACTATTTATTCAAATTGATCATTGCATTCTCTAATAGGATCAAATCTTCCACCTTTGTGGCCTCTCAGGAGGTGGAGATTAGAGAACACTTCATTTTAAAAGTCTTGTTTACTATGAGATCCTTCAATGAGTTCTAGGGAAGATACCATTGCCTCTACAAGGACTTAAGCAACACCGTGTCTACTTTCCCATATCTTGACCAACCATGCCTAGCTCTTTATCTTCACAAGGCCGTCTCACTTCGGTGCAAATCCCTCGCATGAGGGGTCTAGAGGCTTTAGAGGCCCCTTGTTGATTACCTCTTTTTTCTAGCCCACCCCGACGGTAGGAAACACCAGGCACCCTCTGGAATCCTCTACTTCACATATTAGAGTTGATAGATCAGTCAAATGATGCTTCTCTTAGTGCACCATTGCTTCTCTGAGTACTCGAGACCCCACCTGCTACTCCTCGGTCCCATGGCGTTGCTCCCTCCTGTTAGCATGGCTCTGCCCCTTTTTCGGTGACGTGGATCTACTACTCACCAATCTCGCCCAGACCATAGGGACATACTCATATTATGAGCTTCTTTCCTACTATGGGAGTTACATTAGCCTTGGATGTTAGGAGAGATTTGTAATGTTCCTTTCTAGGGCTAAAACTTAGAATAAAGGTTTGGCCACAAACCCAAATGAATCTGATCTGAAAATACACCAACACCCAACATAGCATCAATTTGAAAGTGACTGAAAACACACTTTAACCCTTTTAGAATAGTTAGTAATCAGTCCTCTAGGGCAGCAAACTGTATAGGGACTTCACATCAACATATAACCATGCAATAAGAGCTGAAAATTCTTCCAAATAATTAATTCAACCACAACAATATTTATCAATCCAAATTATATCAAAATAATAGAGAAACACGGTAAATATTTTTATGACAACAACAAGACAAACGAAACCAAGAGCTGCAAATAACTCATAAATCACTCCAAAAATCACCAACAATGAGAATTCAGCCTCATAAATTATGAGGAACAAGTTCATAACCTCAAAATGTCTAAGAGTTCCCTAGATGGTACCAAACCCTTCACCCAAGCAAGTCACCTAGGGTTAGAAGGGAAGAAACAAACATGAAATCCTCCTTAAAGCTCACTTGTGACTTCTGGGTGAAGCCACCAATGCACACAAGAGGGTTTTCATCTTCAAGTGTGATCATATTGAAGGTTTTTGTCTTAATAGGTGACCAAGGAAGGGTTTCATCCTTCAATGGCAAGAAGAGAAGCTACACTAGCTCCAAATCCCAAGTAAATGTCAAATGATGAATAATAATGATATGATGATCCTCCTCCTCCATTCGAACCTCCTTAAGTACCCCTCTTTGGTGCCAAGGATGAATTATAAGATCAATTCTCATGAACGACCTCTTAATGAAGGGGAAGTGCACTTTTTAATCTTCACTTGGCCTCCAAGAAGATTGACCTCATGTGGAGAAGATAGAAGTTCTTTTTTGCTTTGTCATTCACCCATCACCTAGTTGAATCACTCCAAGCCATAATTAAAACTTCCTTCTCCATTGTGGTTTTGCATGGCATGGATCAACTGTGTCATCCTATTCACCAATCTTTCTTGCCCTAGGGCAAACCTCTCAACCCTAACATCATCAAAATGTATGTTTGCCATTTATCTATTCCTTTTGAATGAAACCCTCTAGGCTGGGAAGACTGAAGCTCTGATACCATTGTAATGTCCCTTTCTAGGGTTGAAATTGAGAATAAGGGTTTGGCCACAAACCCAAATGAATCTGATCTGAAAATACACCAACACCCAACAAGCATCAATCTGAAAATGACTGAAAACACACTTCAACCCTATTAGAATAATCAGTAATCAGTCCTCTAGGGCAGCGAACTGTATAGGGACTTCACATCAACATATGACCATAAGAGCTGTAAATGCTTCCAAATAATTAATTCAACCACGGCAATATTTATCAATCCAAATTATATCAAAATAATAGAGAAAGTAAGTGATCACACCCAACTGTAATTATTTTTATGACAGCAACAGTACAGCCAAAACCAAGGGCTGGAAATAGCTCATAAATCACTCCAAAAATCACCAACAATGAGAATTCAGCCTCATAAATTATGAGGAACAAGTTCATAACCTCAAAATGTCCAAGAGTGCCCTAGATGGTACCAAACCCTTCACCCAAGCAAGTCACCTAGGGTTAGAAGGGAAGAAACAAACATGAAATCCTCCTTAAAGCTCACTTGTGACTTCCAGGTGAAGCCACCAATGCACACAAGAAGATTTTCGTCCCCAAGTGCGATCCTATTGATGGTTTTTGTCTTCAATAGGTGACCAAGGAAGGGATTTCGTCCTTAAATGGAAAGAAGAAAAGCTACACTAGCTCCAAATCCCAAATAAATGTCAAATGATGAATAATAATGATACAGTGATCCTCCTCCATTCGAACCTCGTTAAATAACCCTCTTTGGTGCCAAGGATGAATTATAAGATCAATTCTCATGACTGACCTCTTAATGAAGGGGAAGTGCACTTTTTAATCTTCATTTGGCCTCCAAAAAGACCGACCTCATGTGGAGAAGATAGAAGTTCTTTGTTTGCTTTTTCATTCACCCATCACCTAGTTGAGTCACTCCAAGCCAAAATTAGTAGTCAAATAATTAAGGAAAATACAATCACTTCAATTATGGCAATGTTCACCTCCTTTGCTTTCCTTCCTCGAAGCCCAAAAAAAGGTGGAATGGGCCGACGACCTTCATAGTAATGACTTGGTAAAGGGGACATTACTAGATTCTAGAGGAAGCGGTTTGCTTTTGCCTAGGATCTACCAACCTGGATGCTCTGACCTTGGATACGCCATGGCCTACATTATTAGATCTTTCATAGCAGCCGATAATGGCCGAGATGACTTCAATTCAGGCAGAGACATAGACGGTCGATAAGATTTCCTTCCAATCTTCTTCATCATGTAATTTAGGAGCTATTGCTCACCCTTGATTGCTATTTATATTAATTTCATTATCACTTGTGTTAGAGACACTACTTTATTTTTATTTTGTACTTGTTTTTTTCTTCTAGGATATTCTCTTTCAAAACTTTCTATCGGTTATGTTGCGAGTTAGAATATTAATTCAATTTTTTTTTTGCGGAGAATATTTTTTGCAAACAAACATTGATCAAAGAGATAACTAAGAAGCAAAGCTATAGTGAGATGCTGGGGACCTATTTTCTCGGGAACGGGCCCTTATAGTGGTCGACTCAATTTAACTTGACATGGTAGATAATTGTTTTAATAGTTTTACACACATTGACCTAAATAAACTAAAACTGAGCACAATCCAAAATATAGAAATAGACGGTAAATTCTGAACCATTCTAACTATATACAAGCTAACTGATTTAAGAACAAGCAATATTGAATTTAGAAAGAGCAAGAAAAAGACACTTAGCTGATTGGCTGTGCCAGAGAAGGAAATAGATTGTTAGAAGATCGAAGGAGACTCAAAATGTTGTACAAAAAGGCTCCACAAAATTTGGTGCAAAACTAAGGTATTTGGGACAGATTCTCCAAAGGGGCTCAATTACTTCATTTTCAAAAGTGTCCTTGCCCTCCGATGTTGTCTTCCACTACTCCGAACGACCTGAAATTTAACATGTGCATTTTTTGGCTCGGCTTAGCAAATACCCCGCTCATATTCATTCGATGATGCTCAAAACTCTAGATTTTACTTCTCCTTGTTTAGAACCCTAAAGCTCAAGAGGACATGAATAAGTAAGCCCTAGATGGAAGCGTTGTGCTACATATCCATGTGAGTTAGGGATGTAGTTCTCCCCCATGAGTGAAGTGTATGTGCTTCACCCTAGCTTTAGAGAAAAGAACAATAACTACATGCATTGCACTTACGCCTCCCTTTGGCACAAACATGCAAACTCGGATAAATCTTTGAAAAAAATTGAATAGATCTCCTTTAGAGCAGAGTTAGTCCTTTAGAGTAGATTTAAACATGCTAGATACTTGTTGACAAAATGTCTTAAAATGAATTGTGTATTTAGACTTCTTGAATTCAATTTAGGAACACATGGTGCGCAAAAGCCAACTCAAAAGGGGTGAAAGATGACTAGAAAGATAGGCCCAAGTGACCCAAATATTAAAAAGGCTTAAAAAATGAAGAGGACAGGTTCAATGAGTAGTTGAACTTGTGTAATGCCCCCTTCTTGAGATTAATCTTGAGAAGACCCTTATCCTATCCATTATTTTCCCATGGCCTAGTGGGGTGGAAAAAGGGAAATAAATTAGTAATTTAACTTAAGTGCAAAAGTAACTTTAATTATAAGCACTTATGTTTTATTATTAATTTAAAAAGTGACTTTATAAGATAAAGTTAAAATAAAAGCATTACTTTATTGAAATAATTCAATAAAGTAAGGTATTACTTTATTTTTAATTAAATTAAAATGCCAAAGTGGGACGTCCCATTTGGGGACTTTGTATTGAGATATGAGCCATGAAAAAAGCATAAAAGGAGGTTGTTTGGGATCATTTGGGATCATAGTTCACATACTCGTATTTGGCAAATATCCAACAAACCCAAAAAAAAATTGACTCGGCAAAAACTTAGCAAGACTCGACAAATATTTGACAACTTAAAAAATACACAAATTTATTTAAAAACATAAATTTTATGCAAAATATAGCTACAGTGATATAGTGAACTATAAGATTTGAATACAGTGATATAGTGCAATATAAATTTTATGCAAAATAAGATTTGAATCTAATGTCGAGTGAACTTGGAGACTGGAGTCACCCATTTAAATTCAAATATAACAATTGCTTACCTGTTGTGACCAGATTGTTATAGAACCTTATTTCCGTTGAAACGTCAACCTATACTGTATCACTTGCACCAGTCAAGGCTCTCAACAACCAAAAACAAAATCACTGTTGAACAATGACAGATTGAGAGGGCTAACCGATAAGTTTAGCACTACGCACAGTTCTCATCCTCTCCAACCGAATATTTGTACTTCAAATATGTAAGCAAAGTGCAAGGCTGAACATTGATTTTAACTGTGTCATGAGACTCTCTCATGTTGCCAATTTATACTTATCTGACTATCGAGGAGCTCATTTGATTCCGGCTTTCCTTCAAAAAAGGGACAACCTATAGATTTTCCTTAACACACCTTGATGCACCTGTGAAGAATCATGTTCATTGTTGTCGTCTTGCACAACCTTAGAATATTTGTTGCCTTAAAAATAACCAAAAACAAAATCTGTTGCCTTAAAAAGAGAAATTGCGGTGTTTTTTAGCATATTTTGCGTATTTCACGGCTGTCCCATTTTAGACAAATATTGGGCTCGGACTTGCGAATATTGGAGAATATTCGCCGAATATTCTTGTAATGTCCCCCTTTTTAATTAAAAATTAAAAAGAAGAGAAAATCGATTTGCACATGTAAATTTAAAATAAAATATATTTTTATTGTGCAAATCAAAAAAAAAAGAAATTCGATTTCACCTTGGGATAATAATTTCTTATTTTAAAGGTGAATTAAGTGACTAAGCAAGTCGCATTTTTTTGGGAATTATTTAATGTTTGATATTTAAAATAAATCGATTTCTTCTAGGCATGGGTCGATCCATATGGGCCCCATTTGATTTAAATTCCCTATGCATTTAATATTTGATTTGAGTGTGATCTCCAAGCACTTTTTAAAATGATATTCCCTCCTAGCTTTTGGCGCCAAAGATGGAGAGAGAACTTTGGAGGATGTGCAAGGCAAAAAATATAAAAGAAGATGTGGGTACTCCTTTTCGCATGTTGACGGTTTATGAAACTTATCTTCATGCTTGAAGAAGGGATGTATGCCCACTAATGATCTAAAACAAAAGGTGTTCTTCAACACCACCTTTGAGTGAAGTGTGTATGCCCTTTGAGCTTGAATTGATAAGTTATTTGCATCTTTTCTTCTATATATGTAAGTCGCCATTTTTGGGAGAGTGCATGAGCTTGTTGATGAAGGTTTTTGAGGGATTTGTGTGAGGGTTTCAATCTGATTTTTACAGCTGATTATTGTGCACCAAAGTCGACTTGTGTGGGTGATGTTTGTGGTGCAAACCGGTGGTATTTGAAGCAAGTTCAAATCTGATCATTTCCAGCTTGTGTATTTAATCAATATGGCCATGATTTGACCATTTTTATGCTTATTAATGTGGTTGGTAATTACCTTTGCTAAATCGACTTGTGTAGAGGATTTTGGCAATCATTGAAAGGGGTTTTCTAATATTTATGAGTTGCTGTTATAAATTAATTAATTGCAGATCTGAAAACTGCATTTATTGGGTTGAAGAGTGAAGGGAAAGTGCTGGAATAAGTTTACATATTTTGCCCTAACCCTAGCGACTTGAACTGCAGATTCGGGGGTTGTTTTGAGTGGGTTTCAGTTGATTAAAAATTCTGATTTTGGATGCATTTGAAAGATCTTAATTTTATCTTCCTACTGCATTTTATTTCAGGCAAAAAGAGTTAATATTGTGGGAGATATTAATTTTTAAAGTTTGCAGTCATTTTCAACTATTTCCAGGCATATTAAATTTATTTTTCTACTTCTGCAAGTTTATTGGTTAAAGGAGTGCAAATTCCAACTAGATAGCCCATTTGAACCCTTACCTTGGCTCACTCCAACCCCATTTGGGTTGTATTGAAGCCGACATTGGGTTAGTTGAGGTGAACCTAGAAGGGTTTCTCTTCTAAGTTTGCTTCTTTTGCAAGTAGATTAATAATAATTAATTAATATCCTGAGGGGTATTACAATTCTCGGTGAATATTCACCAATATTAGCCAAGTCTCGAGTGGTGAGTTTTAACTATGAATATTAGTTTTTGCAAGTTTTTGGTGAATACTTGCCAAGTTTTCCAACGATATTCAGGATATCTTTTGGTCATTATCATAATTTTCATGATGGCTTTGATTCTTGCTCCAACTTTTGTATTAGAGGACGGAAACACTCTTGTGTATTCAGCAATTGAGGAGGTGAAACCCTCAATGCAACCAAATTTGAGGATGAAAACCCTTCAATTTGCAAGGGTATCTCCATTTAGGGGTTATGATTGAGCTTCACATCAGTTTGACAGAGCCATTTCAGCTAGGGCATCATTCAGGGGCGGTTGAAGTGTAATTTCGGAGGATTTCGGGGTTGTTTGAGGACTAACGTCACCTATCTAGGGGATGACATCACCTTGGGGAGGTGTTACTGACTTCCTATCCATTAGTGTTTGTCTTCGGGCTCTATTAAAGGTTGTTTTCTACTTCAAGCAATCCATCGATCAATGGATCTTCTTTTTGGCAACATTTCTCTTTGTATTGTCAGCTGTCATTTCTCTAATTTGCAGCCAACAAATAAATTCATAAAAATTGTATTTGGCTTGAATTTGGATTGTATTTGATTCCAACATTTTTATAAAACATTTATGAGGGTTTTAGCGATTTCCAAGTCTTTGGTGCATTAATTTTGAAGAGTTCTTTGTAATAATTACAAAAATCAGATTCTTGTCATTTTTGCATAAGGGTTTGTGGGAAAACCTAGATTTTTCTAATTTATGCCCTAAGGGGACATTTTACTCGTATCGAGTCGGTTTCCTTGCTTAGCTGTTGGAGAACTTCATGCAAGGTAGTGATAGAGAGTTCGGATACTATCAGAGAGAGAAAAGAGGGTTGAACAACCAAAGGAAGGGTTTGAACAAACTGATCTAGGGTTTGAGAAAGGAAAAGAGAAGGTAAATATGGCTGATTTGAATCCAAAAATGCGTGGTTTGATAGGCTTGTCCAAGGACAAGAACAATTGGTTGATATGATGGCTCAACTGGTCCATACTATGCAGAAATTGCAGGTTCCTAGACATCACAATGAAGAAGGGAGTTCTTTTGGGGTAAACAATAACCAACAACCCCAAAGAACATTTATTGGTTCTCCTGCTAGGCCTTTCTAGCCTAAGTTCTTTTCGAGGGAAGAAGCCATTCCGGAGGTGGAAATCTAACCTTTTATGGTAGATGACATTGCTGCCAACTATGTAGAATATAGAACTCTTCCGGCTGAGATCTACGAAGAAATTGTTGGTGTGTGTTATTTTCCACATCATTAGGTGCGTCATCTCACTTAGGCGAGATCGTAGGTCCATGTGTCATTTAGGGGTCATTATGATATTCTCTTACGCGTCGGTGCATCGGTAGCGTTAGTGCGTCAAACACGTTAGTGCGTCATTGGGAGTTACACTTCTATTCTGGGAATGTAACTCCCCCTCTCTACTCGAGTTGTCATGATTGCAGCACTGGGGGTTACTCAACACCTCCTATATGTACACCCCATTTGATCTATGAGATAGAGGAGAGTTTTATGGCTTAACCTGAGTTACGCCCATGTTTCAAATCTTTGCATGCACATTCGGTTGATGCTCGCTCCTCCGAGATCTCTTCACGCTTGTCATTCGCACGTCCATTGATGTGCACGTCGTCCCTCGTGATCCTCGCTTGCGGGTTTTAAACCCTCTTTCATGGTATCAAAGCGGATCTTGTGGATCCATGCACTCCTTGGCATTTCTATGCGTGTTTTCCACTTCCAGGCGTGATATTTAGGTTCTCGTTGCATGTGTCGTAATGGAAATTCTGACCGTGCTCTTCTTGCATTGATTTGGGGCCATACCTCTTGCGGGTTTGATCGTGTTCGAGGTCGTTGTTCGTGGTTTCTGGTTTTCGAGGTTTAGTGTCTTCGACCGCTCGAATCTCTAGGGTTGCATGCGTGTTTTGGGGTATTATTTTAAAAAAGAAAGAAAGAAAAGGGAGGTTCTTGTGTTTGGTTTTATGCTGGTGTTTTCTGTGTTGAGAGAAAATTGTAGGTTCAAGGTGCTCCTTCATGGTCTGATTGATCCTGATTGCTGGTTACCAATCTCCTTGCACTTTGTGGATGTTTTTCTGCCTCTCCGTTCTAGTGCATTGCTCGATCACACTTCTGAACTCGACCCTACATCTCTGTGCACTCTCCTGGTTGAGTTGTTCGCTGCCCTCGTGGTCTTGATCAAACTGGATGCTTTGGCCCTTTTTTGAGTGCTGGTTCGTTGTGGGATCAAACTACAACTTGGCTTGGTGCTCCCAGGCTCCAACAGCTCCCACGTGCCCTCCTTTGCATTGGAAAACGTTTTTTGACTTCTGCTCAGCCGTTGCTTGTTTTGGTCACTTCAACCTGCGTTTTTGCATTGGAAAACGTTTTTGGCTTGCTGTTTTGGTCGCTCCAACTCACATGGTTACATGCACGGTGACCAACCACACGCCTCAACATTGGAAAACGTTTTTGACTACTGCTTAGTCGTTTTTGGCTCTTTTTGGCGGTTTGGGGTCTTGGCGGCTCCTCCGGCTTGTGCAGACCTACAACACTCTCGGCACCCTTCCACCACGTGGCCTTGTGCGAACTCGGCACCTCCCAACCGCTCGGCTCGCCTTAACTCTGCTCGGCCGTTTTTGGCAGTTTGGGGTTTTCAACAGCTCCACCATGGCTTGACATTCCTAGCATGGGCCCCACTCCCTTTTAAATTTGTTTGGCAGTTAAAACAAACCTCTTTTTTAATGTTTTGAGGTCAAAAAACATTCTATTGGCATTGTAATAATTTTCTAGGCTTTATTTGCTTGTTTAATTACCTTCCTACGCTTGTTGAAGACGGAGGGCGAGGTCCGGAGTTGGTAGGAGGCTAATCCCCCCTCGCAAGCAAAACAAACTCCTGCTAAAATTCCGTGCCATTTCCAACGAGTAGTCACACAATACCCTTTGCACTCGTTTCGAGCACCTTTTTAATGCATTTACAGCGTTTAGTGGCATTTTCCATCAGTTGTGGGAATCATTTTAATGCCATAACTTTTGACTCAGTGACTCGTTTTTGAGCACTTCTTTAGTCAAAGTTGCATGATTTCTCACACTTTACGTGATGACATTGTCAATTTTGTAAACGCACTACTTTATAAAGTGCCGCATTCTAGGGGGTTGATTAGTACTCTTGGGTTTTCACACGCAGACGCATTATCGGCCGAGTCCGACGTCTTGCTTTTGTGCACCTTACACTTTTGATTCTGCATCATGGAGGGTGCTCTTTCCAGACTTGAGCGTCGTAGGATCACTTCTGACCTCCGCCACTTCTCACCAGGAGAGGGGACTATTTAGCTTGGCGTGCTTCCATGGAATGTTACTTCGCCCACGAGGGTCTTTTACCCTTTTTGCTTGGGCCAATTCCTGCACTTGCCCGATCATTGTCATCTAGAGGACTTCCTCGACACTTGCGACCACATCTTTGGTCACATGATGATGCATGTCTCCAAATCTCTCTGGTTTCAAGTGGCACACTCAGATCCACCTCACCGTGTCTGGAGCATTCTTCAGTCCTTCTATGGAGACCCTTCACATCTTTGCCGCCATTGTTCTTTGCTAATGATTGATTGTCTCCTCTTCTTGTGTGATGACAGTTCCTTTGCATGCAGGACTCGTTTGGTTCTACTTCTGATGACGAGGATTGTGCACCTAGTTATGATGTTGAGAGTACTACAGAGGACTCTTCTCCTCTTTCTCTCACTATTCTAGAGAGTGTTGACACATCCCACATCTCATCAGATATCGAGCAATCTCATACTCAGTCTCACACTGTCATTACACCAACCTCCTTTCCACTTCCAGTGTGCGAGGCCCACTTCACTCCTCTACCTTCATTGGATGACTCATACCTATTTGACATCGCTCTTCTATTTGTCGAGCCCCCTCATTGGGACGAGTATCACTTGACCTTTGTTTTCTTTTCATGAAAGTCCACTTGTGATACACTACGGGTCCCTTATCCATCTACAAGTATTTCAGAGGAGTTCATCATCTCCGTTGTTGGGAGTGCCCCTTTTGGGACTCTTACCACTTCCACTTTTCCGGAGACCTTCATTGATTCACCCTTGCTTGTGGATCCCTTTACATTGTGGAGGATGTTTTGTTGCCTTCACATCAGTTGGACATCCTCTCTATAGGTGTTCACCCTTCATACTCGCTTGCGCAGTTTTGCACTCGTGACATTACCTTTGATTGCTTCGCACTCACTTGCTAGACCTATGTCACACTTTCGTGGACCCGGACTCGAGTTCTTCGTGCTACCGCCTTCGGTTTCCTTTGCGCAAAGTGGGCTGACTTTTGTGCACGCCATTTATGTCCTTCCTAAGGAGGCACACGATTCGGTGCGGGTGGCTCTTCTTGATCCGGAGGCGAGAGGATCTTGTCATCGACATTCTTTTTGGGAGACCTCCTAGAGTGCAGAGTTCGAGATCCATCCATGGCATCTTTACGCATTCCTCTCGTCTCCCTCTTCTTCTCTCTTCTTCTTCTTTCCAAGAGATTGCCTCTTTGTACATGGGTACCTTTTCGAGGGCTCAAATCAGAAGTGGGACCCATATTGGCATCTTTCTTAGATTAGAGTGTTTTGTTCTCTTGTGGTGGATGTTTTTCCCACTTTGGGTTTTCCTTCATTGCTTGGGACCTTTTTCTTGCACATGGGTACCTCATCGAGCTTTGTGTCGGGACCCATTTCTCATTTCTGACTTATCACCTCATCCTAAGTTACGATGAAGGGGGGTGTTGGTGTGTGTTATTTTCCACATCATTAGGTGAGTCATCTCACTTAGGTGAGATCATAGGTCCACGTGTCATTTAGGGGTCATTATGATATTCTCTTACGTTTGAGTCGTCACAAGACGTCAAGTGCGTCAGTGCGTCATTGGGAGTTACACTTCTATTCTGGGAATGTAACTCCCCCTCTCTACTCGAGTTGTCATTATTTTAGCACTGGGGGTTACTTAAAGCACCCCCTATATGTACACCCCATTTGATCTATGAGATAGAGGAGAATTTTATGGCTTAACCGGGTTCTGCCCGTGTTTCAAATCTTTGCATGCACATTCGGTTGATGCTTGCTCCTCCCGAGATCTCTTCACGTTGTCGTTCGCACGTCCGTTGATGTGCACGTCGTCCCTCATGATCTTGCGGGTTTTAAACCCTCTTTCGAAATATCATGTGCAAACTTAATGGGGTTGAAGAAAAACCTAGTCGAACCTAGACCAAAGCCTAGACCACAACCTACACACATAGATCTTCAACATGCTTTGGGAAATTTAACACTTTCCATCTTTGATGGTTCTAATAAGGATATGATTTGTGCATGGATACAAAAGATAGATACTTATCTATCTCTTAGGCCAATGATGGAAGAGGAAGCTATAATGAAATTACTTGTATAATTCAGATTATGAGCATAAATAGAACACCAAAGAACACAATATTACAGATAAATGATCTCAATATGCAATTAAAATAGCTTCGCCACTTCGAGGGGCAACCTCCAAACCATACTGATAAGACTCAAATGCTCGAATGATGATGAACTACTACCTACTGATCCCCTATATATATATTATTCATATGTTATGGCCATCACAAGGCCGACCTAATAAGCATGAGAAAGTATAAATGATATAGTAAAATGATATGGTAAGCCACAAGTTGGCTACTCATATCCTAATACAAGCAATAGGTTAAGGGCATAGCTGAAGCTATCAAGTTAAGGCTTCATCTTAAGGGAATTACACATAAATTGTAGTACTATGGGCTGTTCCACAAGGGTATAATCTCCAATTCCTATGATGAGTTTAGTAGGAGGTGAAGAGATTTGATAGAACTAATCCGGAAGTTCACTTTTGGGAATTGGCACAACTCGGTGGATGACTATGTAGCTGAATTTCAAAAGCTAACCGTAATGACATCATAGTTTAAAGCATGCCCTTCCCCTTGAACCAATGTTGTCCTCAACATTGAATAATCTGAATGTTCTTTGTAGAAAACCTTCATCCTCCCAGGTCGCATCTTCTATGCTCAAATTCTTCCACTTGATTAGATATTCCTTAATGTCTCTGGTTCTTAGCCTCTTAGTACGTGTTTGCAGAATCTTCTCTGGCTCCAAAATGATTCTTCCTTCCTCATCAAGTTCTGGTAGCTCTGTTTGGGCTGCAAATTTCTGTCCAATAACCTTCTTCAGGCAGGAAACATGGAATACATTGGGTGTATGTGTGAAGATTGAGGCAACTCTAGTTTATAAGCAACACTTCAATTTTTGTAGAACCTAATAAGGACCATAATATTTAGGAGCAAGTTTGTTGTCCTTTTTGTTGCTTCAGGGACATCTTGTAAGGTTGTAGATGTACAAAAACCCAGTCACCAATTTCAAAATGTCTTTCACTACGGTGTTGATTTGCTTGTTATTTCATCTTGTTTTGTGTCAATGCCAAATTCTCCTTCAAACCAGCCAAAACCTGTTGTTGATGTTGAATGTGTTCCTCAACATCTCTAACCTTAGTTTACACCCTCAAGGAAGAAGTGATAGATGGTGGATGGTAACCATATAATGCTAAAAATGGGGTCATTTGAGAAGAGGTATGAAAAGATGTGTTATACCACCATTCTGCAAGTGGTAGCCATTTAACCCACCGTTCTGCTTATTTGATACAAAACAACGTAGATACCCTCTAAGCATTTGTTGACCACTTCCGTTTGCCCATCAGTTTGAGGATGGTAAGATGAATTGTGAGCTAGTTGAGTACCCAAACATGCAAATAATTTTGTCCAAAAATTACTTGTGAAAATAGGATCACGATCACTTATAATTATCTTTGGGGTTCCATGTAGCCTTTGAACTGTCTCAAAAAAATAGTTTATTTGTCTTGGCTGGCTGCAAATGGATGTGACAGGGCACAAAAATGGGCATATTTTGTGAGCCTATCCACAATCACCAAAATAACATTCTTACCCTCTGAACAAGGCAATCCTGTGATGAAATCCATGGAGACCTCCTCCCATCTTTGGCTAGGAATTGGTAATGGTTGCAATAGACTTGGTGTCTTAATGGTTTCACCTTTGTTCTGTTGGCACACCAAACACTCTGATACAAACTTTTGTACATCCCCCTTAAGTCCTTCCCAAAAGAATTCTCTTTTTATTCTATGATATGTCTTCAAAAACCCAAAGTGTCCTCCAACAGGTGATGCATGTAGCTCTATAAGAATCTTATGCTTCAACTCAAAATCTTTACACAAGAATAACTTGTCCTTGTACCATAGGGCATTACCTTTCCACTCAAATTTTTAGATGTTATAGAGCCTTGCTTGATATTTTGTATTAGAGATTGTGTATCCTTGTCTACTCCCATTCCAATCTTGCTTCATCCACCCAATCGGCCTTCAATATGGACATTACACATAGTAAGGCATTTGTGGATGTATCCCTTCTGGATAGCGCATCGGCTACTACATTTTCTTTACCCTTTTTGTATATGATTTCAAAATCATAACCCAACATTTTTGTTACCCACTTTTGTTGTTCCTCAGATGATAACCTTTGCTCCAAAAAGTATTTGAGACTATCATGATCAGTTTTTACCTTGAAGTGTCTACCCATTAGATAGGGCCTCCATTGCTTGATTGCATGAAGAATAGCCATCATTTCTTTCTCATAGATAGGTTTGAGCAGATCTTTTCCTTTGAATTGGCGACTCTCAAATGCAATTGGTCTTCCTTCTGCATTAGAACTGCTCCCAATCCTAATCCTAAAGCGTCACATTCAACAATGAAGGTTTTTGAGAAGTTGGGAGTAGCCAAAACTGGGGTGGTGCACATGGCTTCCTTCAATTGCTCAAAGGATTTAGTGGTTGCGTCTGTCCAATGGAAGGCATCCTTCTTTAGCAATGCAGTGAGTGGAGCCACGATTCTACCATATCCCCTCACAAATCTTCTATAGTAGTACCTGTTAGTCCTAGGAACCCTCGGAAATTTTGAGAGTTTTGGGCCTTGGCCATTCCACCATAGCTTTGATCTTGAGGATCAACTTTGACACCTTCATGGGATCTGATATGTGACCCAGTACTCTACCTCTTGTACACCAAAAGAACATTTGGATGGCTTTGCATAGAGCTTATGTTTCTCCAAAACTTCCAACACTTTATTTACATGTTGTAAGTGTTCTTCCCATGTCTTACTGTAAATCAATATGTCATCAAAGAAAACTAATACAAATTTCCTTAAAATGGCCTAAAAACAATGTTCATCAAGCTTTGAAATGTTGAGGAGCATTTGTAAGACCAAAAGGCATTACCAAAAACTCATAATGGCCCTCATGAGTCTGAAAGCCGTTTTATGAACATCTTCCTCTCTTATTCTAATTTGATGGTACCCCGAACAAAGATCTAATTTTGTGAAATAAATAACACCATGCAATTCATCAAGTAAATCATCAATTATTGGAATAGGAAACTTATCTTTGATGGTGTACTTGTTGAGTTCTCGGTAATCTGGACACATCCTCCATGTTTCATCCTTCTTACGTACCATGACCACTGGTGAAGAATATGTGCTCTAGTTTATGCTGATGATACCTACCTTGACATTTCTGCACCATTTTCTCGATCTCACTTTTCTAGGAATATGGGTATTTGTATGGTCTGATGTTAGGTGGTTGGCTCCTGGAATCAACCGAATGGCATGATCATGATCCCTAACTAGTGGTAGTCCCTTTGGAATTGCATAAAAAAATAGATGAGTGAGCATCAACAATCTTGAAAAATTGGGTGGCATTGAAGACTCTGTATTTTGTACCTCTATGGAAAATAACTTTGCTACAAATCCATCTACTCCTTTTCTGAGAACCTTCTACATTTGATGAGAGCTAATAATCTGTGGAGACTTAGCTACCATCCCTTTCAATTGTATTGTCCTTCCTTCTGAATGAAATCGCATGAACAATTCTTGGAAATTCATTTCTATAGTACCCAAGGTTGTGAGCCATTGGACACCTAAAACAATATCTGCCCCTCCCATAGAAATAACAAACATAGGCGAGTCTAACATGTAGTCTCCCATGGAAAGCTTGATCTTTATGGCACTTTCTGTGCACTTGATTTGTCCCACCATCCTGATCATAACTTGCATTTTTGGAGCTGGGTAAATAAAACAATTGAGGCGGGCAACTAACTTACTATTTATGAAGTTATGAGTACTCCCTGAGTCAATCAACACCTTCACCTTCTATTTTTGAGATAGCCAATAACCTTGAGTGTTTGAGGAGTACTAATACCTGACACATGGCAAGAAATTGTAGGTTGGTGATCCTCTACTTCATCTTCTATTGGTTCCTCAGCTTCTCCTATAATTTCATCTTCCTCTTCATCCTCATTTCCTCCTTCAATATAGAACAATTTTTTCTCAGCACATTTGTGTCCCGGTCCATATTTGTTGTCGTATTTAAAACATAATCATTTTTCTCTTTTTTCTTCCATTTGTTGAGGAGTCAGTCTAATTGGCGAGTGAATGATGGGGAAGGGGTACTATGGTCTCTGGTGTTAGTGAAACCCTACCTCCTCCTGCAAAGAATTTTTTCCTCTCCTCTACATGCCATGATAATAGAATCAAAAGTTTGAGTGGATTAAACATACGTACCTCATGTTCAATGTGGTCCTTAAGACCCCCAAGAAACAGGTCATTCAGGTTCTCTTATGTAATATTCTCCACCCTTAAGGATAGGTTCTGGAATTGATGCACATAATCTTTGACTAATCTTGTTTGTCTTAACTTTGCCAATTGACTAAAGTAGTTATCTGAAACACTGGAACTATAGTGCAATTGCAACTCCTCAGTAAAAATTGTCCAAGTGACACTGAGACCACTCTTCTGCCTCTGAGCACATAACCATCGATACCAAGCGAATTGAGTGCAGTTGAAGACTGAGGATGCAAGGTCACCTTTT
The DNA here is from genome assembly GCA_018340775.1 of Taxus wallichiana var. yunnanensis. Taxonomy (NCBI): domain Eukaryota; kingdom Viridiplantae; phylum Streptophyta; class Pinopsida; order Cupressales; family Taxaceae; genus Taxus; species Taxus wallichiana. The sequence continues at coordinate 175,461,057 of CM031236.1, forward strand.
GTCCTAATGGGGTTTGATGTAACTCAAAGAAGTTCTCCATTTGATTTATCCAATTCAGTGGATCCTTCCCATCAAATTTTTGCATCTCCACTTTCGGCATCATGTTAGTGGTTGCGAATAAGTTGGATTCTGATTGGGCTGGAAAAGTGATCCAACATGGTTATTTTCCCATTATTCTAAACTGAAGATCCTCCTTGGTTGAGTTGGGACTGATTTGGGACATATTGTTTACCCTTTATATGTTGCATGATATCATCCAACCGTTGATTGATTTGGTCTATGTCTCCTTTACAGGCCATCTCAAATTGTACATTTCACAATTCATACTCGAGTTGGCTCACCTTATGATCCGAGGTAAACCCTAGTGTTAAGGAATTTGTATTTACCCCTTCTGACTCCAACTCTTCTATCACTACCCCATCTTTATCTGGGGTTTTACCCAGAGTGACCGAATTCTTTTTGGCTCTTGTGGAAGGCCCTGCCATGATGTCAAACCCTAGGGTTTAGGGTTTCGATACAAATTTGGCTGAATAGGAAAAACACAAAGAAGATACTACAATATTTTTTTGAGGGCTTTCGAAAATGTAAAGAACTTGGAAAAATTCCACAAATTTCAGCCTAGGGAGCGATTTTATGAAAAACCCTAAATTTGCAATAACTTTTGCAAAATAAATCAAAAAAGTCTAAAATTTCAAGGAATCTTACTTGGAATTATTCGCAACTCTGGTAAAAAAATCCAACAAATTCTCTCTGGTTCGCAAGATATATGGAAACAAAAAATTAGGGTTTTTGCCCTAATTTTAGCCGGATCAGCAGCTCTGATACCACTTTTAATGAAATTACTTGTATAATTTAGATTATGAGCATAAATAAAACACCAAAGAACACAATATTGCAGATAAATGATCTCAATATGCAATTAAAATAGCTTCGCCACTTCGAGGGGGCAACCTCCAAACCATACAATAAGACTCAAATGCTCGAATGATGATGAACTACTACCTACAATCCCTATATATACTATTCATATGTTATGGCCATCACCTTTGAGGCCGACCTAATAAGCATGAGAAAGTATAAATGATATAGTAAAATGATATGGTAAGCCACAAGTCGACTACTCATATCCTAATACAAGCAATAGGTTAAGGGCATAATTTGAAGCTATCAAGTTTGCAACGCTTCATCTTAAGGGAATAACACATGAATGGTGGTACCATGGGCTGATCACACAAGGGCATAATCTCATCAATTCCTATGATGAGTTTAGTAGGAGGTGATTGAGAGATTTGATAGAACTGATCCGGAAGTTCACTTTAGGGAATTGGCACAACTAAAGCAAAGCAACACAGTGGATGACTATGTAGCTGAATTTCAAAAGCTAACCATGCGTAATGACATCATAGTTACCGGGAGACGTGTATGGGTACGGTATGTGGAGATGGAGTACGGGTACCAGTACAACATTTTTGAGAAAAGTGGGAGACGGAGTACAGGGAAACGGCAATATATATGAAATAACTAGAAAAATACTATTGTACATTATTAATTTATTTGGATTCGAGAATGTCTTGAACTTTAAAAATAACTATACATTTTGAAGTAAGGAAATCAAATGTCGACAAAAGATGAGTAATTCTATTGATATTTGATATCTCACTTATTGTGGGAAGAGTACATACATTATATGTAAAAACGCAAACAATCCATGTGTGTGTGTTTTTGTGTGTGTGTGTGTGGGGGGGGGGAAGGGGGGGGAGAAGCGGGAGGAAGTTTTAACAAAGGTTCCCACATATAGGAGACTTCTCTGTATGCGTCTCGGTGCACAGTACGTGTACCCATACCCGATGCACTGTCCCCAGTGGTGGGGACGCATCTCCGTGCAATGATCTATAATGTCCCTTTCTAGGGCTTAAACTGAAAAATAAGGGTTTGGCCACAAACCCTAAGAATCAGATCTGAAAATGCACCAACCATAACTGAAAATAATATGATTTTTATAATAGTAGATCCAACAATATTAGAAACCCTAGCAGCCAACTAAAACCACACACTTAGGGTATCAAAATCAACTTAGAAAAATTAATTAATATCCCTCTAGGGAAGCGAACTATACCAGCACTTAGGAGCAACCATTCACATGCAATATGAGCTAGAAATTAACATAGAAATATCCCAAATACTCAATAAAACCAGCAAGATGAAATCTGGAGCAAATATGTATTTTATAAATTTATTTTAAGTGCAAATACAATTGAAACTTCTAAAATTCATAACTCCAATACTTGGAATTTCAACACAAACCAATGCTCAAAATGATCTTGAAGAGACCAGCTATCCAATGAAAATGAAATCAGATTTTTCCGACCATGGAAACCCCCTCAAAATTGATCTCGAACTTTCCAAGTGGGTCGCTCCAAAGGAAGGGTGCCAACACCCTAGAAAATTCCCTAATTGAAGTAGAAGTGCCCTATGCATGGATGAATACCTTCTTGTTATGAAATCTGCAAATTAAGTCCACTTGTGACTCTTATGTACGAAGCCAACGATGCAACAAATGAGGATTTTGTCCCCAAGTGTTGTGACTATTGAGGGTTTTCGTCCCCAATAGGATCCAATTAGGGTTTCATCCTCAAAGTAGAGCCACACCAAAGGTTTTCGTTTGCAGTGGAGAGTAGGGCACACTGTGCACAAACCGAAGATATCAATTTTTGAAATAGACATGCATAACCTTCCTTAGGCCATTCGATCCACCTTTATATCCTCCCTTTTTGGTGCCAAGAGTCATAAGGGTGACTTTTCCCCCATGACCAACCTCTTTAAGTGCATACTTCTATTTTTAATTTGTCTTTATGAGCTTTCCATCCTAGCCAACCTGTCCTTAGGAGGGAAAATACAAAAAGAAGCATTAATAGAAATGAAAGAAAACATAAATGAAACCCACATACTTCTCTTGCTCAAATTCTTCTTGGCCACGGGAAGAAAAATGGCAAGAAGTCTTCATTTGGAACTAATTCGAAAAAGGGGACATTACGGTGGATGACTATGTAGCTGAATTTCAGAAGCTATTTGTGATGGTACCAAATGTGACAACAAGGAGACTTGTGGTTTTGTTCATTGAGGGGTTGGTTGAATCACTCAAGGGTTTAGTAAGAACCTTTAATCCTCTTTCTCTTCAAGAAGCAATTAAGAAGGCATTGGATCGCAAAACATTATCTGCAAAGGGTAAATTTCGATCTATAATACAGCAAAGGACAACATCTTTTGAACAGCCAAGAACAACATGCAGCTAAAAACAACACCTTTTGGGCAGCCAAGGACAAAAGAAGAACAGACCAAAAATGAATTGAGGGGAAAGAACTTGTGCTTCTCATGTAAGGATCCACGGACATCCGGTCGCAGTTGTTTTGGCAAAGGACAAGTTCACCACATAGAGGCGATATTAGACGGAGAGTCATAGTTTGAAAAAGAGCCAAAAATTAAGTGCGACACTCTTCTTTACACTTGTAAGCACACCACAATATCAACCCTTTAAAGTTCGTGGAATTCTTCTCAAGAAAGATATTATAGTATTGATTGATAGTGAGGAAACCCATGATTTCATAGATGAAGGATTGGTAAATAGAAGAGGGTTGGAGACAAAGAACGTAAAAGGATTCAACGTCATTGCATCAAATGGCTTTTCTATGCCTTCAAGAAGATGGTTGAACAACTCAGCATCAACTTGGGTGAACATCAAATGGGTGATAAATTTTATGCGGTTAGTCTAAAAGAGATTGACTTGGTATTAGGAGTACAATGGCTGCATTATTTGGGAGAATTCACCAAAATCTATCGGACTATGGAGCTGAAATTTAAATCGGATGGGGAAAAGTGGTACTCAAGGGATCTAACATAGCTTTAGCATCAATCTTAGTAAACGGAATGAAGGGTTTCACAGATGGTAGTACTCTTTTTAGATCCCAATTGAATCATGATTCACCCATTCTGGATACCTTTGGTTGAGAACATTGATGGAGCTTCATCCGGTAAAAAAATTCATAATTAGATCGGAAGGGTGCGATAAAAACAATTGTTTCACAAAATGGAGCATGGATTGGGAATTGCTAATTTCCAAGATTGATTTGGGACCTTGGTATTTGCAGGAGGGTTTAGTCTAAAAGAGAGTAAGAGTTGAACTATGCATTGCTTGAGGGCAAGCAATTTTGGGAGGGGAGGACTGTAATGTCCCCTTCTCAAGATTAATCGAGAAGACCCTTAGCCTATCCAAAGTATTTTCTGTGGGCTAATGGGGTGGAAAAAGGGGAAATAAATTAATAATTTAACTTAAGTGCAAAAGTAACTTTAATTATAAGCACTTATGTTTTATTATTAATTTAAAAGTGACTTTATAAGATAAAGTTAAAATAAAAGCATTACTTTATTGAAATAAAGTAAAGTATTACTTTATTTTAATTAAATTAAAATGCCAAAGTGGGATGTCCCATTTGGGGACTTTGTATTGAGATATGAGCCATGAAAAAACATAAAAGGAGGTCGCTTGGGGTCATTTGGGATATCTTTTGGCCATTATCATAATTTTCATGAAGGGTTTGAGCTGCTGCTCCAACTTTTGCATTAGAGGACAGAAACCCTCTTGTGTATTCAGCAATTGAGGACGAAAACCCTCCATTGCAACCAGATTTGAGGACAAAAACCCTCCAATCTGCTAGGGTATCTCCATTCAAGGGTTACAATTGAGCTTCACATCAGTTTGACAGAACCATTTCAGCTAGGGCATCTTCTAGGGCGGCTGAAGTGTAATTTCAGAGGATTTCAAGGCTGTTTGAGGGCGTCACCTATTTAGGGGTTGACGTCACCTTGGGGAGGTGCTGCAACTTGCCATTCATCAGTGTTTGTCTTCGGGGGTTTGCTAAAGGTTGTTTTCTACTTCAAGCAATCCATCGATCAATTGGATCTTCTTTTCCGACAACATTTCTCTTTGTACGGTCAACTGTCATTTCTCTAATTTGCAGCCAACAAATAAATTCATAAAAATTGTATTTGGCTTGAATTTGGATTGTATTTGATTCCAACATTTTTATAAAATATATTTGAGGGTTTTCAGTGATTTCAAGTCTTTGGTGCTTTAATTTTGAAGAGTTGCTGTAATAATTATAAAAATCAGATTGCTGTCATTTTTGCATAAGGGTTTGTGGGAAAACCCAGATTTCTTTAATTTATGCCCTAAGGGGACATTTCAACTTGATCCATTTGTCTAAGCATGTTCCATAAAACCCTAAACAATGTTTTGGACATTTTGAGAGCATCCAAGTTGTACAAGTGCAAATGAATAGTTGTTTTATAGGTTTTCAAGCATTCCAGATTGAATCGACATATTATCATCGACCCAAAGTGATAAAAAAATCAAGTTACAAATAAAACATAAAACAAGTGAGGACAAACGAGGCCCAACCCAAGGGAAAAATGTGCTAGTAAGGTCCTAATTTAAACCAATGATTCATATGGACAGAAACACGCGAAAATCATTGCAATAACAAGGCTTGTACAAAAATTTGGTATTCTACAATAACTAGGATGTTGAAGGAAGAGAATAATACATGCACTCTTCAAGAAATCCATTGAACCCATCGGTAGAAGACATGAGTATTAATCCAACAATGCACCCTTATAGTTAGCCCACTTATGCATGTCTATGCATACCTATATACATAAACACATGCATGCATGGTCATGTGAGGAGGTGTAGGGACATAAGAAAGTCAAAGTCAACATTTTACTCTCAAAGCAAGAAAGAAGGAAATACATTATATTAATGTCCACAAATGACCAAAAGTAGGTCAATGGGACTTGTGGATACAACAATTAGCAATAGAAAGTTCTAGGAAGAGAATCCTAGAAGCAAGCTAAAGAAACAAAAGTACAAGGCATAAAATAGAGTAGTATGCCACAAACCCAAATGGAAAAGAATCCAATACAAATAGCGATGTGGGGTGAGCAAGATCCCCAAAAGTATGTGCCAATGAAGATTGAAGGAAAAACTCATTGAATGTCTCTGCTTGTGCTCGAATTGGAGGAGTCATCTAAGCGCTATGGATAATTGTGAAAGATCGGATAATGCGCGTTGGGTAGTACATAGTGTCAAACAAGCCAAGTTGGGGATCTAGGAGAAAGCAAGACACTTCCTCTAGATTCTCCTCTAATGACCAAGGCTGGTGCAAATCCTGTAGTAGAAAAGAAGGTTGTGAGATCAGTTTGCCCTTGTGGTCTAGGGAGCAACTAGCAAGTTGTAGGACCATGTTTAGAAGAGGGGTAGAGCCACACTAACGGGAAGAAGCATAGCTACTGATGTCGAGAGAAAGTAGGTTTAGGTGCGAGCGGTTTGAATAGTAATGGTGTGTTGAGAGAAGCGCCGCTTAACTAATCTATGAGCTATGGTATATGATGTACTCTGTCAGAGGACACTTAGTGCTACCAATCACTGGATGTGCTAGAAGAAAGAGGTGATCAATATGCACGAGCTTTAGAGCCTCTAGGCTCCTCTTGAAGGATTTGCGCTAGAGGGTGATAGCCTCGCGAAGGTAAAGAGACGAGCATCGCTGGTTTCTATATCTAAGAAAGTAGCTAGAGTGTTGGTTGAGTCCCCTGTAGAGGTAGTGATATCTTCCCCGGATCTCATAGAAAGCGGGCGTCTAAAAATGAAGCAATACTCGGTCGATGGAGGGAGCAAAGGCGCGGATCCGATCTGCTCAAATAAACAACCTATACAACTTAGTCTTGCAACAATCTATCAAGGACATTCTCCCAAGACAATGATATCGATTATATCATTTGTAAGGCGTAAGAAAACACTTAAGATATTGTTGGATGCAAATTATCCAAGTGCACACAAATCATGAATTTGGGACTCAATCACATATAATATTTGAAGAAATGGTAGATGAAGCCATGCATAGATTATTATGTCTTATTTGGTCCAAGTGATCTTCTATTATGTTTCTTTCACCACAAAATGAATTCCTTGTGCATATCACAACAAATTTCCCGCTTATATGCTTCAGTTGATCAACCACACCATTATAAACTCACGAAAGTATAGACGTAATGTGGTCCATAATATTTCAATATAATCTAGGTCAATATACAAAATATTTTTATCAATTATAAGAGACCATAAAATTAATTAAGACAGGTTTAGAAAGCGCTTGATTGATAATTTGATGCACACTCAGAAGATGGCAAAATTTAACTCCAAAACATATGACATCAATCAGAGGAACACTTCTAGCCAACCCTCAAGTCATTTGGAATGTCCAATCAACATGTGGAGTGTTGGTTATCATCACCACTGTTGCTGTAGAATGCCACTTAACGTAGCTTCTAAACAGATTCATAAACCAATAAATATGAATAATCATATTGAGAGTACTATCAAAGATGCTGTAAGTGGAATACCGCTGATCATCCTTCTAATAAACCTCATACTACAACCACCAGAGTGTGACTACAGATCTTTAATTAAGAATAATAATGACTACCTATCTATCCAAATGGAACAGCGAGCAGATTTGCATGCATCCACAACAAAGAATTACTGAAGTGTGCGCAGGGGGATCCCTCAGTACTATTAATATTGATGGCTTTATCCAATATAGATGTCTAGCTATCAACTTGGACGGAAAGTGCTAGAGGAAGAGGAACATAAATAGACTGTCAATTCATGGATACCCAGCCTTGCTTCACTTAAGAAGTGGATACACATATTGGTCTAACTTCCCTTGTCAGTCAGATCACCCTCTTGAAATTACAAGGGATCATGCATATGCATACTGCTCTTAGTTTATACACAACCTGTTCATTAGATCCAAACAGATACTGGAGTAATCATAACCAAACCAAGAGCTTATGTGCAAGACAAAAGGTTCCTTGCACAACTCTTCCTCCAACTCTCTTAGAGGGTTGTAATGATATACATAAGTAAATTCATGACATAGCCATAATCATAACCATAACCATCATCATACCTATAATTGTAATCATAGCCAAGAACAACTGTCATAGTTGTAATTTTAGCAATAGACATACCATAACCTTCATACACACATATAATAGTAATCTCCTCTTGCTCCTTATTGTAGTGGAGTCATCTACTACTGAAATATGTGAGTCCTACCCTTGAAAAATATCTCACTATGTCAAATAGACTACCAAACATCTCCGATGGATGAAATAGATTTAGTCTCAAGAAGGCCATTGCCCAACCTCCCTCAAGGATGAACACCTTGCCAACAAGAGAGGAAGAACGAGGCATGAGAGATAACTACTTGAACGAGGACAAGTGGGGAGAAGGAATGAGATGGATGATACACACATCTGCATGAAGGGGAGTATAGGGACACTAAAGATATGCATTTTTGCAATTTTTTATTTTTCTAAAGATAACTAGAATTAGACAAGTGGTGACTCCCAATGAATCAAGGCGACTCTATTGGGCTCGAACCTAGAGTAGAGGGGAGACACAAGAGGCTGCGCTAGCCCCTAAGTGGCCTATATAAATCTCGGGACTCTGCCGGATCGGGAAATTAGACCCTAGACTTGATAAAAGGCGGCGATCTACCAACACCTAGGTGGTATTTATACCCACGCATGAGTCAAATGCAAACATAAGAAACATCAGCATGGTTGATTATGGAAGTCCCAAGCATGAATTTGGTAAGAGTTGTGTTGAAGGTAAATGATGGAAAAGAACTTGGCATGAAATTTACACATGGTCACTCCACATAGAAATGGTTGGAAATGGAGGATTAATTTCAGATCTGCATTAATAAATTTTGAATATCTCTTATAATCTGCATTTTGAGTATGGAATTTGCCTAAAATCCCTTTGGGGTTGCAAAGTGTCCATTTGGGATCATTACGGTGGTATCGGAGCGATGTATTCTCCCAACCTGTGAGGAAATCATATTTGAATGCAATCAAGAAAAAATGAAGTGGACCCAAGTCTCATTTTTTGATGGTACTAATGAAATATCTGCTAGATCTTGGTTGAAATAACTTGAGTCATTTTTGCGAAGTAATCTGTGTCAAGATGATGCCTCGTACTCATCTCTAGATACATGGATGGAATAGCCCATAAGTGTTAGCATTATACATTGAATACCCAAGGGGTTGAATCCATTGCTTCCCTTGAAGATTTCACACAAACGTTTCTAGAAAGATTTGAGTGCAAGGATGAGACGAAGTGAAGTGAAGCCATGGAGTCTACACCCATGAAGGAAGACAAATCAGATCTACACCTAAGCAAAGAAGTCAAAGGAGACCTTATTGAGAAACTTGCACATGAGGAAGTGTAATGTCCCCTTTTTGGGACATTAATTAATTAAAAATATTGGAGACCTTTAATCCACTCTTCCCATGGATTAAAGGATAAAAATTGGGAAAATGTCATTACTCTTATTTTTAAATTAAATAATTAATTCTCCTCTTATGTTTTATTTTTAAATATTAAAAGGAGAATTAATATTCTATTTGGAGTTTGACTTTTTAGGAGAGAAGACTATTTTTAAAAGAGACCCTTCTACATGAGGAAATGCGCCATAGAAAGGAGGGAAACTTGGAGATTTGAAATGCCAAAAGCTATATAAGGAGATGTGGCGACCCCTTGGGGGCATGTTGAGATTTTTATTAAAATATTTTCATGCTTGAAGAGGGATGTATGCCCATGTGATCACATTATAAAGGTGTTCTTCAACACCACCATTATTGTGGAGAGTGTGAGACCTTCTAAGCTTTCATTGAGTGAATGTTGCATGATATATTCATTCTATGTTTGGCGCATTTATTTGAGAAGGAAATCTGCATGTTATTGATTGTTATTGAAGGGTTTGATAGTGATTTATAATCTGTTGTTACTGTTGCATTTATTAGAGCTAAAGCGACTTGCATGGGAGGTTGTTTTGGCATGTTTGGGTGTCTTTTGAGCTAGATCTGCAATTTGATCTGTATTGGCATATTTTTCCAAGTGTGGGGCTGTTATTTTGGGGGTTTTGGAAGCATAGAAAGAGTTGATAATAATTTATGCAATTTATTCTAACCCTAGCGACTTGATATCAGTTTTCTGGGGCTATTTTGAGGTGGTTTTAGTGATCAGAAAATTCATATTCTTAGCTCATTGGAAAGGCCTTGATGTCTAGTTTATTGTGCATTTTATTTGCTAGCAAAATATGGAATATGATATTAATTTTTAAGTTTGAGTTGTTAAGGTGCAATATTAATTAATTAACTGCTGTTATAAAATCAGATCTAGAAAAGATTAATTATCTGATTGGTTCTTCCATCTAACCCACCACATTGGCTTACTCAACCCCATTTGGGTTGTATTAAATCCGACATTGGGTTATTTGAGGTCGAACTAAGAGGAGTTAATCCTTCTAAGTCGATTTTAGTTAATTAATTTGCAGATTTAAATAATATCCCAAAAGGGGATATTATAGTGGTATCAAAGCATCTTTCCTCTACTCTTGTGGGAGATGCAAGGAGGAGATAAGGAGCCATTATACTACAAAAGGAGAAATAAGGATTCAATGGAGGACGGGGCTTTCACTTCGGATCAAGTGAAATTCCTTCAAGAGTTGATGCAAAATTGTGGCATGGAGCTTCAAAAGACTATGAGTGAGCAAATGTCTAAGCTCATCAAGGATGCTTTGGGTAAGGGCAAGTCCCCAAATTCCAATGGAGAAGAGAGCTCACATAGTGGGGAAAGAAACTCTACACCACCCCCTCCCAAGTTCTTCAAAGGTATCTTCTTACCTAAGGAAAACAATAATGGAGAAGAAAAGGACCCCCGATGGTTGAGTTAATTGATGCCCAAAGGCTTGAGTATGGTTCCTTGAGTCAAGCTACAAGGGACATGTTGGGATTTGATGAATTTTGTGCTCTAAAGATGGGGAACAAGCTTCAACAAAGGTTGGGAAAGGTTTCACTCCCAAGTTTTGATGGAACTAGCAAGATATCGGTAAGAGCATGGTTGCAAAAGATGGAGACCTACTTCTCCCTTAACCCCATGCATGAGGAAGAGGCCCTTAAGTTTGTTACTCTTCACTTGGAAGGTATGACACATGAATGGTGGTTCCATGGCATGCACACACAAGGGCATGATTTGATCCACAATGGAGGAGTTTAGCAAGAGGATCATGGAGAGATTTGACCGGAAAGATCCGGAAATACACTTCCGGGAACTTGCACAACTCAAGCAAGTTCATGATGTTGAGGAGTATGTGGCGGATTTCCAAAGAATTGCAGTCATGGTAACGGATGTTAGTGAGAAAAGATTGGTTGTCCTCTTCACGGAAGGCTTGGTTGAGCCTTTGAAAGGTTTGGTAAGAGCATTTAATCCTCTTTCTTTACAAGAAGCTATTACTAAGGCTTTAGATTTGGAATGTGCAGCTTATAGAGGTGATTTTGGGCAAAAAGGACAGCGTACTAATGTCACTCATTCGCTGCCCAAAAGTGGAATTCAAGGGCAGCAAAGGTCTGATTTGCAGAAGTCCACGAAAGCACAAGGGGGACAGCCCCTTGGGTCATCAAAAGAGGCTCAAAAAGGGCCAAATCAGCCCTATGTACCGCCACATAGGAATCAGCCCCAAAACAGCGTGCAAAAGGATATAAGGGATGAGTTGAGAAGGAAAGGTTTGTGTTTTGATTGTAAGACTCCTTGGACAAGAGGCCACAATTGTAAGGGTAAAGGGCAAATTCATTTTATTGAAGTTATTGATTCAGATTTTGAATTGGATTCAGATTTTGTGATACTAATGATGTGGTTGATGAGGTTGTTAATGAGCATGCACATGAGGAAGAAGGAAAAGAAGTGGAAGGTACATTTGCAGCTCTTTCGGCACTCCCAAATATCTTCCTTTCGGGTGGAAGGTATACTACAAGTACAAGGTAATCATTCTAATAGATAGTGGGTCAACTCACAATTTCATTAGTGAGAAGTTGGTAACAAGGTTTGATTTGCATGTTGAAGATTTCCAAGGATTTAATGTTACCATAGCAGATGGATTTATCCTACCATGCACTAGAAGAGTTCCCAAGCTTTCCATTTCCATAGGAGATTATGAGCTTATTGATGATTTTTATATGATTGACATGGAAGATATGGATCTTGTATTAGGAGTGCAATGGTTGCATTCATTGGGGGACTTCACCCTCAATTATCAAAACTTGTTGCTTAAGTTCATGATGGGTGGCAAGAGCATCATTTTCCAAGGTATGACAAGTGGGACATCTCACACTAATTCCATTCTTTATGATCATCCACCAAGGAAGGTAGAAATCTGTTCTGTATCTTTTATAGCAGCTGATTGGAAGGATTTAATTACTCTAGAATATGCTAAAAATCAGTTTTCTAATGATTTGGTTGAAGGGGTGATTGTGGATGAAAGTGTAATGTCCCAACTCCGGGATCAATGGAAAATATGCAAATCAACAACCCTTCAATACACCAATCAACTGTAAATAGCTAAACTCAGTCAAACTACTTGTACCAGTTGAGTAGATGACTCAATAAACCCAAAAATAGGGGTTTAATGGCCTCTATCGACAACCCATACAGCTACTTCCTCAACTGAACTTTAAAAATCAGATCTAAGCTTCACTGAATTGAGCATCTAACAAGCAATGGCACTGCTGAAATGACTACTGAAATTACTCACAACATTCAACATACTTCAACTCAGATTACTTCTGCTGTTATAGAACTCCAAGATACCATTAAACTCAGCCTTGTTCAACCAGCTACAAACAGTCACCCAAATCTCCTTAAAAGGAATTCAAAATTATTATTAAGCATGCAATAATCCTGATCGCTGCATTCAGAGATATGTAATCATGCATAGAAATAGTCGATCCACTTTAGAAGATCATAAACCAATTATCAAAATACTTAGGCAATCACTGGATATTTTAGGCACCCACTATGCATTCCAGACATCCCAAAACAAATCATTGTTGCCCAGGAAATGGCAGCATATTTAATTGAATGGAAATCATATGAGGTATTTACCAAACTTGCTCTATTCTAGTTGCTGCCAAGAGGGACTGTAAAAACATCATACAAACATGCAAACAACTAGTCGATCCACTCCAAATAGCACTCCAAATCAGTCTACATGCAACATAGAAGAAGTCGCTGCCATATAGAAGCTATAATCTTACCATACCATGCACATATCAAGTCGTACCACCACAACAATGCATTAGATATTCATGAGGAATTTTGCTGGGCAATAGAGATCACATAACACAGATCTAATTGCTAAGAATGCTCCAAAAATAGTCACCAAATATGCCCAGGCTGGTCGCTGCACATTAGAGCAATTAAAACATGCTTTTAGACACCCAAATGGTTACACCATGAAATCACTGGCCAAGGGTAAATAGCAGTCTTAATTTATATTAAAATCAGATCCATATAACACCAACAATTAGCATCAATATGCCCTAGATGACTCGCTGCGACCAAGAGCTCCAAACCATGCCACTAACTCAATCGATTCACAACAACAATGCACTAAACCTGATCACAATCATCATTAAAGCAAGTCGCTGTAAAATAGGGCATGAAAGCATGCAAAAGGCTGACTGTACCACACTCAGAAATGCATACAAACAGCTCACAAATATTATGAAAGGGATCACTGATATTAGAAACCAATACACCAAAGTCGACTTGCCAAAAGTACTCCAAAAACACTTATTTTTATCACAAACCAGCTGCTATAGTGAATCGCTACAGTGATCCGCTACAGTAAAAACATGCAGATTTCAATGGTAACCTTCATCTAAAAATTCACTAAAGCCAAAGACATGGATCTCACTTGAGATTGCACAAATAACTTCTTCAAATTGATTCTCAATAACCAGCTACAAAGATCTCCCAAGCATGAGAGAGAGAAAACATCAATGGGCATGCATCCCAACTCCAAGCATGGAGTATCAAAATAATTTCATCATAACATAAGTCTCAAAATGATCCTAGCACTCCTTTTATAACCAAGGAGGCACAAAATTGAAATCCCTAGGAGAGGGAAATTATTAAATAAAAGTAGTTTATCTTTCCTAGGTGTGGCGTCCCCTTTTCTAAGGGTGATTTTATCAATAAAAGCCACCTAAATATTTATTTAATTAATTCCCCATTTAATTTTATATTTTGGGAATTAAATTAAATAATCTACATAATTAAATAATTATTGTTTTCTAATGTCAAATGATAAAAATCACTCTCCAGGCAATAATATTTAATTATTTAATATAATTTTCCCTTTGCAACATCCCAAAGCCCATGGGGAAAAATAGGCTAAGGGTCTTCAGAAAATGGGTACATTACGAGAAAGGTACAAGATAGTGGATGGCCTCATTATCTACAAAGGAAGGGTGTATTTGGCTCCAAATTCAGAGGTAAAGAATCTGATTTTAAAAGCAGCACATGACGCTCCTTTGAGTGGACACCAAGGGTACTTCAAAACCTACAAAATGGTAAGAGAAAGGTTTGCTTGGAAAGGTATGAAGAAAGATGTTCTTAAGCATGTTAGGGAGTGTGTTGTTTGTCAAAAAAATAAGAATGAACATACTTTTCCAGCTGGTCTTTTGCAGCCCCTTCCTATTCCATCCCAAAAATGGGAAAGCGTATCTATGGATTTCATCATCGGGTTGCCAAATGTTCAAGATAATAGAGTGCCTAGTGCTCAAGATTTAGTGCAAAAAAGTGTTGATATCATGAGAGCACTCAAGGAGAATTTGCATCAAGCCCAAAATAGGCAAAAGTTGTATGCGGACCAGCATAGAAGTGAGAGATCTTTTGAGGTGGATGATTGGGTATTCCTTAGATTGCAGCCCTATAGGCAATCTACTCTCAAACAAAGTGGTAAGGAAAAGTTGAAACCACGTTTCTACGGGCCTTACAAGATCATAAGGAAAGTGGGTAAGATGGCTTATGAATTAGACCTTCCGAAAAATGGTAAGATCCATAATGTATTTCATGTTTCTTGTATTAAAAAGGCTCTTGGGCAGCATGTTGTTCCTTCTTTAGAGTTGCCTCCTTTAGATGAAGAAGGTAGATTGGTCTTAATTCCGGAATCTATTATTGATACATGTGAAAGGAACTTAAGGAGACGTAGTATCAAGGAGTATTTGGTGAAATGGAAGGACTTGCCATTAGAGGATGCCACATGGGAAAGTGATTCAGTTTTGAAGCATCCAAATTTGCAATTGCTTGAGGACAAGCAATCTTGGGAAGGGAGGACTGTAATGTCCCCTTTTAGGACATTAATTAATTAAAAATATTGGAGACCTTTAATCCACTCTTCCCATGGATTAAAGGATAAAAATTGGGAAAATGTCATTACTCCTATTTTTAAATTAAATAATTAATTCTCCTCTTATGTTTTATTTTTAAATATTAAAAGGGGGAATTAATATTCTATTTGGAGTTTGACTTTTCAGGAGAGAAGACTATTTTTAAAAGAGACCCTTCTACATGAGGAAATGCACCATAGAAAAGAGGGAAACTTGGAGATTTGAAATGCCAAAAGCTATATAAGAAGATGAGGCGACCCCTTGGGGGCATGTTGAAATTTTTATTAAAATATTTTCATGCTTGAAGAGGGATGTATGCCCATGTGATCACATTATAAAGGTGTTCTTCAACACCACCATTATTGTGGAGAGTGTGAGACCTTCTAAGCTTTCATTGAGTGAATGTTGCTTGATATATTTATTCTATGTTTGGCGCATTTATTTGAGAAGGAAATTTGCAGGTTATTGATTGTTATTGAAGGGTTTGATAGTGATTTATAATTTTTTGTTATTGCTACATTTATTAGAGCTAAAGCGACTTGCATGGGAGGTTGTTTTGGCATGTTTGGGTGTCTTTTGAGCTAGATCTGCAATCTGATCTGTATTGGCATATTTTTCCAAGTGTGGGGCTGCTATTTTGGGGTTTTGGAAGCATAGAAAGAGCTGATAATAATTTATGCAATTTATTCTAACCCTAGCGACTTGATATCAATTTTCTGGGGTTGTTTTGAGGTGGTTTCAGTGATCAGAAAATTCAGATTCTTAGTTCATTGGAAAGGCCTTGATTTCTAGTTTATTGTGCATTTTATTTGGTGGCAAAATATGGAATATTGAGTGAGATATTAATTTTTTAAGTTTCAATTGTTCTGGGTGCAATATTAATTAATTAACTGCTGTTATAAAATCAGATCTGAAAAAATTAATTATCTAATTGGTTCTCCCATCTAACCCACCACTTTGGCTTACTCCAACCCCATTTGGGTTGTATTAAAGCCGACATTGGGTTATTTGAGGTCGAACTAAGAGGAGTTAATCCTTCTAAGTCGATTTGAGTTAATTAATTTGCAAATTTAAATAATATCCCAAAAGGGGATATTACAGGAGGAGACTCCCATGAACACTTGCATGAAGTTGCAGCCTGCTGTAATTTTCAAAACAACAACCCTTGGTAAGCTTTCAAATGTATTTAATAGGTGTTTAATGCTTCCTACTTTGCCACTTCCATTTGATAGATACCCTAGTGGTTACCCCTAGCAAAAGGGAAGAGTCCAAGGGTGACCTTAGTGATGGGGATGCAAGTGATAAGGAAAGAGCAGGTGATGTTCCTATTTTTGGAGATCTAAGGCACATAGACAGTGGTGTTGAGGTAGCTCAACATATGTCTATCCATCAAGGAAGGATGAACACTCGGAGAAGCAGGACTAAGGTATGAAAAATTGTTGCTCATGTCATGTCAAATTATGGATCATTATGGGAAAGGAGATAGAATGATGGATATGGGTTATGACATAAGACATATAAATCCCTTGATGCAAATTCAGATTTATGCACACACAATGATTTGGGATCCCGGTAAGAAAATAGTTTCTAATGTTGAAGCCACTTAGGTTTGTTCTTTTGTCTTTTCATATATATGTGCAAGACAAAATCCAAAGTTGGGCCTTGAAGCGCTCAAGAGAAATATTGAGGATATGGTTTAATGGAAGAGAATCAAGGGTGTAAAGGGCAGTCAATGCAATTTTTACGAGGTGTATACAACAGCATTTTTAGAACAACAGTTATATCCTTATGATATTCGGCCCCAGAAGAATGAGCATCGTCTAATTCCCAATCATCTAATTGGTCCTTACCTAAGTAGGATCACTACACAAAGGTATGAAACCACTCTCATTGTTATAAAGGTTATTTTGGGACCATTTCCTAATCTTCATCTTTCTCTCATAAAATTTTTGAGTGATGGGCTGCCAACTGTATGGTTGATTATGGAAGCCCCAAGCATGAATTTGGTAAGAGTTGTGTTGAAGGTAAATGATGGAAAAGAACTTGGCATGAAATTTACACATGGTCACTCTGCATAGAAATGGCTGGAAATGAAGGGTTAATTTCAAAGCTGCAATAATAAATTTTGAATATCTCTTATAATCTGCATTTTGAGTATGGGATTTGCCTAAAATCCCTTTGAGGTTGCAAAGTGTCCATTTGGGGTCATTACGGTGGTATCAAAGCGATGTGTTCTCCCAACCTTTGTGAGGAAATCATATTTGAATGCAAGTAAGAAAAATGAAGTGGACCCAAGTTCCATTTTTGATGGTACTAATGAAATATCTACTAGATCTTGGTTGAAAGAATTTAAGTCCTTTCATAGAAGTAATCCTATGTGTCGAGGATGACGCCCTCATGCTCATCTTCCTAGGTTGTAATGTTTCCAAATGGACAAATTTTGCCCCTAAATGGATTTTAGGAAAATCCCAACTAAAAATTGCAGATTATAGAATTTATGATAAAATATATATTGCAGATCTGAATTTTACTAGGAAAATGCGACTAGGGCTGATTATGAAACTTATAAAAATCAAAAATAAATCATGATATTTTCCACCATAAACTGAGTTGAAACTTATAATATTTCACCCTTAATATATTTGTGCAAAGATCTGAATTTTTAGAGCCCATAAACAGCTGAAATGAATTTATTTTGAAACCCCAATCTGCAAAAATTATGGCAACTTCAAAAATTCATAACTCACTCAAAAATGCTCCGATCCACACAAATAAACTATGCACAGACTCACAAAATAGGGAGAATGCAATGATGTTACCCATTCATACAAATGACCACCATAAGTGCCCTAAACAACCAAAACACCAATTCTCCCTTAGGGTTTTGGGCTGGAAATTACAGCAGAAACATATAGATATATTCAGATCGATACACTGGAAAATCAGCTATCTCCTTTATGCAAGTACAACCCTCAAAATGCTTGGAAAACACCTAAAAAATACTATTAACTCCGTGATCTACGATGGAACCCCAAGGTGGAGAATCCTCTCAACTAAGAGAAGCGTTTTCACCCTTGTACTAGACTCTTGGAGGGTTTTCGTCCTCAAGAGTTTATTTCTGAAGGTTTTCGTCCTTATAAATATTTTTGTAAATCTATAAAGCTCAGACAAAATTCAGAATTGTATAAAATAGAAAAGCATGCCTTATACAAACAAGTAGACTTGCTTTTATAGATGTAATGGGCCAAATAGCCACCCTCATCTTCCAATTAGATTGCACCTCCCACATTTAATGTTGTTTCCACCCTTTTTCTTCCTTTAAAGGGGTCACATTTTCTCTTAGGGGAGAATAATAAATATAAAGTGATTTTTTTTTTTCTTATTTTACTTTATCACTTTATATTTGTCTTTTCTATTTTTAAATTGACTTAATCATTAATAAATTAATATAAAGTGCTTATAATATTATTTTATTTTGCACTTTTATAATTAATTTATTATGATAAGTTTTCTTTTATAACACCATTTAGCCATTGAGAAACAGAATTGAGCTAAAGGTCTTCGATCGAAAGGGGATATTACAGGACTAGTGACTCCCATGAATCAAGGCAACTCTATTGGGCTCGAACCTAGAGTAGAGGGGAGACACAGAAGACCGCTGGCTAGCCCCTAAGTTGGCCTATATAAATACTCGTTCTTTGCTAGATTAGGGAAATTAGACCCTAGACTTGATAAAAGGCGCAATCTACCAACACCTTGGTGGTATTTATACCAGTAGCGTGAGTCAAATGCATTCATAGGAAACGAAGATAGCATAAATAGTCAATGCAAGATTATAAACCATACTTGTCGGACATAGGATATGTTGAATCTAGTATCGGAATCTCTATGACCGAATTCAACACTCTCCCTTCTATTGTTGCTCAACAAACAAAATCGTTTGCACTGAAAATCCGTCGGTGGTGTAGCTAGGTTGAGGCCATCTATCACCCGAGTGCATAAAGATAAAGTGATGGAGTCATTAATCAATGTGGAAATGTTGAATAGGAAAAATTATATGACAATTCCAAGATAAACACCTCGAGAGTGATATCTCACAGTGATTTTGAGATAGATATATTTAAGATACGGACTAGTGATATTAAAACATGACGGAATCTAGATTCAATTGTTATTTTTTTTGGCTTTATAATCTTCAAAGGGATCTCTTGTCATATTAGCTTGTTGGGTTACATTTGTAGGGCAATGGTGATTTTTTTGAAAACATCACTAGTTTTTAGGGTGAGGCAGCTTTTGGAAATGTTATCTCCTAATGAATTACTATTTATACAAAAACTAAATTTCACCTTTTTCCCAATGTTGTACAATAATTACATGGAAATGTCCCTTTCCCTTGACATTTTTATTTTCTTAATAGATCCTAGGGTTGTGCAATAATTACAGATCCATTAGACTAATATTACTATATAGAAGTTCTCCCTTAGTGAGGCCTATTTCCTTTGAAGAGGGTTGTTTGGAAAATTATGAGGAGAAAATGATACTTTTAGAACTAAATGCCTCGAACTAATAGTACCCATCTGCTTCCGAGAAATCTTCCCTCACAATAGTCCAACCTCACGGGATCATGGAGTTCAAAGCACATGATCACAAGCCCTCAAGTAAAAATGGCCATTCAATAGGACCCTGCTAGGAAGTCCATAACCTATATCAGATATTTTCCTTGGGAATTGTTTCAGATTTTGATTCTTTTGAATTTCAAAGGTTGTTGTATTGTGTCTATGGGTTCACAACACCACCACCAACATCATTATTGTAGGAGATTTTAATGCAGTAAGATCTCCATAACAAAAAAAAAAGGAATTAACTGGTGCTATGAATCATGAAGAGAAAATAACGATAAACTTATGCAGGAGAAGCAGCGCTAACAAAATCTTAACTATATTAGAACAGAGAAATTGCGCATAGGCAAAGTACACAAGATTTTTACATTGAAAAACCCTTTCAGGAAAAAACCTAGCACAACCACCTTCATCACTTATTGTATTAACTCAACCATTTACAATATAATAATGTATTTCATAGTTCTTACTATAACCAAATGTATGTGTGAGTGTTAATAGGAACATCAATTCAAAACTGTCAAAGTGGAACTAAAATACAATGGGTAGAAAACCATGGATCATAAACTAGTGGGCCAAAACAACCCATTCAAACTCGAAATTGTCCTTGACCCTACATTGTGGCAGACTATATGTTATGGCAGAGTTTATAGTCTATAATAGGGGTAAAAATTATGCAACATATGCAACACATTTTCAACAAGCAGTTAATTGATTGGAATAGATTAATTGATGTATCCTTTGCTCAAGGACTCCACACATTGTGTTGTTGCAGGAAGGGACAGAAATTTATAGCTAAAAAAGTTAGATAGATTTCTAATATCCAATTGGTTATTTGCCACAAGGAAGTCCATTGCAAATATTCGTGATTCCGCATTGCCAAACCATAGGCCAATACAATTAGAATTTTAGACTTGCCTATACTAACTTTTTCATATTTGATAACATGTGGATGCAACACCCAATTTTAACTACCGTAATAACATCTTCATGCTTAGGGCATGCTAACACGTGGCAAAGATGGCTAACAAATACATGATAATCAAGGCACAAAGGTATTTAAGAGTACATTGGGAACATTGCCAATTCTAGATTGATGCCTTGGATATTAGATGTGTTATAATATATAGCATTACTAGAAATCAATTACAACAGACATCATTTACAAAATAGGATGGTTACAAGAGTAGTGCATCTTCTACCCGAGTGGTGGTTGGACTTCTTGTGGGTGTGGTGGTTGAACTTCTAGTGTGTGTTATGCTAACAGGTGATCTGACATGGCGCAAGCATGGATAGTGCCACTTGGCATGCTACATGGTACCGGGATGCTTACAAGTGGATGCGGGTTGTAAAGGCTTTGTGGAAAATTGTGAAGACACATGTTATTTGAGAAGCAAGAAGCAAGAGTGTGGGAGTGCTACAAGGATGCAATGTGTTGTGCAACATTGCAAGGTGGTGCAGGACATTGCAAAAGATGCAAATGTTGCAAAATGAGTTGGCACAAGACTCGGGTGTTGTGAGTGTTGTGGTATGCTTGCACAAAATTGCAAAAGCTGTGAGTGCTATGAAGCAAGTGTGCAAATGAAAGATGTCTATTATTTGAAAAATGTCATTCAATTTGTGAAGTTGCACAAGAGATGTGCGAAGGAAAGAGTTGCACATTTCTACACAGATGTGCATGGATTATGTTGCATCCCATGTGAATCAGCCTATTTGTCAAAAGAAAAGGTACAATCCATAACCCACAAAATGTATAGTAGTGGAAGGATAGAAAATAAGCGCCACTATAGAATCAAGCCTTACCAAGCAGATGTCACAATCCAAAGAGGGAGAATATATTGTGCCTTACATAGGAAAACATGTCTATTAATTAACTCAAATAAAAATTCTTAACAATATACTTTTTTATTTAGCTTGGATTACAATGAAGATTCCAACTCATATTTTTAATTGTATATGACTCTTATGTGCATATGGCATAGCATTGGTGATGAGTTGGGCAGCCTCACATTCCGTGTGTATAATATTACTCTTCTCTACCAAAATTAGAGTTCATTTTTATGAATTTTTCATCTTTAGAGAATTCTCCCTCCAACTTGGATTGTAGGTGGATCCATTTCCTCTTAGATTGCAGATGCAGCCATGTTTTTCGTTGGGGAGTGTAGGTTCTCCCCACATTGACATTTTGGTAATCTCATTATATTCATTTTCCTAAGATGATACATTTTTGTCAATCTCTATTACATATTCACTAGTATGTAGTTAGCACATAACGAGTGTTATGACGCAATGTTACCTATGGCCCAAAGCTGCAACATACATGGACACACTGAAGAGGTCTGGCACAAACATGGATTATGTATTTATGCTTGGAAGAAGATAACGATTTGCTTAGGTAATAGGATATTTTTATTTGGGGTGAGGTGAGAGTCCGTGCGGCTTGGTATGATCCCTATCATTCCTCTTACAAGAAGTGTTCAAACGCACTACTAATGTTCATCATGTGTTGTGGAATTATAATTTAATCTGTGGGTATTTGTGAACTACTTTGGTATGAAGTAATGATGAATGCTTAGTTAGGTTGGCTGTAAGTGATGTTCCATATTGTGTAGGTAAATGGAGTCATAGTTTGATGTTAAATAGTTAGATATTTTTATTGATTGAGTGGGCTTTCATTGCAAGCTAACCATATAGTGGTATCCTTCATCATTTATGTGTTTCATTTGCAGTGATAACAAATTGCTAACCATGGTCCTAGACTCAACTAGCATAAACTACTTTTGGATGTGGTTTTTTTCTTCAAATTTGAGCTAAAGGTAGGTGGATTTAGAAATGTTTATATGTGTATTCGACTACTTTCCAGATTAATAGTTCCCATTAATTGTGGATTCATGTTCTATTTTCCATGTTCTACATGCATACGAAACTTTTAAGATCCATAATAAGCAGCCTTTCACTTGTATTGCTACTTAGGTTTTCTATGATGAAGCAGAATTTTTTACTAGGTAAGAGTTTCACATTAATTATTGTGCATTTGTAAGGATAGGATGCACAACCTATACTCTTTAAATATTCTTGTTATGCTGAATTTTTGTTGTGTGGCCTAATCCCCTCAACATTCTTGTCTAGGATCTTCAATAATGATTCATTTGAAATTGGATTGAAAATGTTGCCTCGACTTTGAGTTTAGATTGTCACAAAATTTTCTTTGGTGTCTATTTATGTAGACATGTAAATTCAATTGAATGAGTGCTTTGGAGGGTTTCTAGTTTAAAATAATGATTCAACATTACAATTGAAGGGACTGCTTGCCTTCTTTGTACCTGTTTAACAAAAGAATGAGAGAGGGAAAAACTGATCTTTGTTGTTAAATAATACAAAGATCAATGGAAGAAAATTCGGAAAAAAGTACAATCTTATTTATAGATCATTAATTAACTGCTTTATACAATTTGTGAACCTAAGGATATCATTTGGGATGATCAAGATAGAATAATCGAGTAGAATTGAGCTGAAATGGATATTTTTGGCAATTTCTTTATTTTGTATTTAGTTTGGACTGGGAAAATGCTAATCCTTGGTCAATGGTTTTGGTTGGCTACAGTTTGATGTCGAAGATTCCATTTCAAACTTATGTTTGAGCGAGCAATGGGTGGTAAGTTTCTTATTCATTAGTTGCCTTTTATTTGCTTTGTTTCCTTTGTAAGTGTTGTGAATTACATGTGAAGTGGTCAATCCAGGTCACGAAACTTCATGAACTTATTGATTCAGTTACATCAAGTTATGAAAGGTTTTACTATGGAGAGGTTGGACGTGCAATCTATGATTTCTTTTGGAGTGAATTTGCTGACTGGTATGGATATTATTTTATGCATCTTTTGACTGCACATTGCTTCAACTACCAAATATGGTTTTCTGTTTATATGTAGATAGATTGATGCATAAGTTGTATGTTCGGTTTGTTGATCACTAGTTCTCAAAGATGGTCCTAAAATATATTCTTAAATATATTGAATCATTATCTTTTTAATCTAAAATTATTGCTTTTGATAGAAAAAATACATTTTGGGGGTCAAATTGTAAAGCAAATTAATGAGTTGGCTATATCTTTCATGTTAAGTACCTAGGGATAAGATAAAATGTTGTATATCCTTTAAATCCAATGATCATCATTTCATGTAAGCTGAAAAATTGTTCAAACCATAGTTCCATGGAGTCTCGGAACCGGTGGACGTGGAGACCAAGGGCTTAGGTTTGGGGATGACGGGGAGTGCAGTGCAAATATATATATAGTACCTGAAAATTTAGTTATAAAAATGTATGAGGAATAACAAATGAAACTTTGAAATACTAAACACATTGCATTGAACAACGAAAATGCTGAATATCAATAAATTATTTATTTATATCATAATTTATACCAAAATGATGATAACATTCAAATTTTAAATACAATTGGTTTGATGGCTTCCGACTTGATGAATGTGTTGAAACTTGAACAGTTGATCAATGAAGACTTGGCACTTGCTCTTCAAGCTCTTGTTGTTGCTCTCCCTCTTGCTAATGCTCTCAACCTCTCACTCTTGCAGCCTTGCTTGCTCTCACTCTTGCACTTGCAGCCTTGCTTAATGTTTTCAAGATTTGATAGTGATTTGGAGCGAGTATATGAGGTTCATTTATAGCTTTTTTGAGTGCTTAAAGTGTGAGTGGGGCCCCATAAACTATTAGGGTTAGGGTTGGGGACACAAACATCCAAAAAAAGTATGTTTTTAATTTTAAAAAGCACCTTTTTGGCATTTTGAGCAAAGTGGACGACTACAAGTCTTTGGGACAGTTGAGGGACTTGGGCAAGTTTCATCCTTGTCTCGGGGATGTCCTGAAGTCCCCAAAATGTCCCCTCCGAGAAGGTTTCCTAACAACTAGGGAAGTAGAACATAAAGGAAACACTTATCCTAATAAAATAATTGTAGCGCATGATGATTTTTTATAAGCACTGTAATTATTTATTAGTGATAAAGTAATAAAAAAGGTCACTTTATTTGTATTTCTCCCTAAGGAGAAAAGGCGACCCGTATAGGGAAATAAAGCAAGGGGATGAAAATATTAAATAAAGTAACCAAGTGGAGCAAGCTGATTGGATCATTGGGTGGGCTCATTTGCCAATTGCAATTATAAAAGGAGGTTGCCACACATGGGAGAGGATCATCTTTTTGACATATTTTCATATCTAAAATTTGGTAGAGCTAATTGCTTTCCAATTTGACATTGAAGGACGAAAACCCTTTGATGTGGTTGCATTAGAGGACGAAAACCCTCTATTGCCAAGGTTGAAGAATGAAAACTCTTCATCCTTTGTGAGAGGAAGCTCTATTCAAGGGTTTCCATTGAGTTTCAAGGATAATTCTGAATTTCCAGCAGTGTTTGAAGACCCTAAAGTGCAGATTTGTGGTATCTCAGCTAGGGTTTGAAGGAGAAGTGTTGTGGCTAATTTTTGGCATACATTTCCAGCTGTTTTCTAGAGGAGCGACCCACTTGTGGGAGGAATCTGAGCTTCCTAGGGCACGATTGTTATAGATCTGGTTTCTATATTCCTTATCATATTTTTAGAGATCATTTCCAGCTTGTCTACATGAGATTTGGACATCAGAAGCTTCTTTTCCATTCATGTCTGTAAGCTGATTTTCTGAAGACTTTAATAAAATTACAACTCTTCTTCTAGGATCAAAATATTTATATTTTTGGCATTTATGTATCTATGATGAATGTTGGTTATTTTTGGTAATTATTTGATCCAATTTAGATCAGTTTTGAGTGTCATCCATCTCTAAGGCAAGTCACATTTGAATAAAATTCAGATCTGCAATTTTATCAAATATTTTCTCTATCAATTTGCTGTTATAAATCAGATTTACAGGAATTCCTCTTGGGGTTATAAATTATCCCGTTGGGGACATTGTAGAAACATCCCCTTCTTTAGGAAAACGTCACCGGGGACGTCCCTTCGATCCTTGGTGGTGGTGGTGGTATGGCGGGAGGATGCTTCCCAGACATTCCCAAGTCCCTGGGATGCCCTTGTCCCCAAAAAACGTCAAATTGTTTTTGGGGGTAACATGTCTCGGTGGAAAACTGGTTCAGACATTCCTCAAATCTATAGCAAGGATTTTTATTTGAAAAAAGAAAGAATTATTTTCCTTCCGATTTAAGAGTGGTTTGCTGAAATTCACCATGCAAGTCATAAAGTAGTCAATCACCTTCAGACCGTAAGTTGCAAGTTTGGCAAGTTGATATTTTTGTAATTATGTCTTTTATGTTATGGTATTGCATAATAGGTTTTTGTTGGCTAGATTTTCTGCATAACATCAAACCTAGGCGATCATGAGATAAATCTCCTCATTTAACCAAAGTGAGGCTCCCGTGTCGATTTGTCAATTTAAGTATGTTAATATCTAAATGGGGTTTTACTTTAATTACTCGGTTCATGAACCATAATCGAATAATTCGCAAAGCAAGTAAGCATGTTTAAAGAAAGGAAAGTTATAGAAGAAAGGTAATTACATAAACACATAGAAGAAAGGGAGAAGATGTGCATTCCAATCGGTAGATGGCAGAGTGATCGCATGCACATAGAAGAATCCAATAGATATAAACACAGAATTCTAAAACAAAGGCAGCTCTAGATCCAGATCTAAAATAACACAAAGTTTATTAAGAGATCTAAGATTAAAAGCAAGAAACACAGTACACCATGACACAAAGTTCTCCGGAAACCTGCTCCTTTGTATTCCTTTGCTCAATTGGCTCTCAAGGGTTCAAACACAAAGTCTAGAACACAAGATTGCTACTTACAAATTATGATCTCTTTAACCGGAGGTTCTTCTCCTACTTATAGAATGTAGGAGGGAAAGTACAAATGGAAAACTCAAACCGAACTGAAACATAAACAAGTAAAGATGACATTTGGCAATCATCCTCAACTATCTTCTCCTTAAGTGACACATGTATCACTTAACTAATGGAATGGTTCCACATGACTTTAAGTAATGGTCAGAAACCAATAACTTAGAAGTTTTACAATTTCATCCAGAACATAGAAAATAGAAGAAGAAAGAATAGAAGTCATGTCAACCAGTAATGTTTGTCTTCTTCTTGTTCTCGATATCGGATATACTTGTCGAACATGTAATTCAAAGCAACCTTCCATCTGCTTTTAGCCATCGCTTCTTTCTTTGTCCCGAATCGCAACAACCCTTCATTCAACACTTTGATACATGCTTCCACATCTTCCAAGCTCAACCCAAACCTCGCAATGTCGCTGCTGCAAAGCCGCCACCCGTCTACGATAGAATTCATCGTGAAAGGCTTTGTAGCTTTATCAATTCTCTTTTGTACCATCGAAGAGATGCTTCAGAATTAGGCACCTTAGTTGAGACAATCCGCACGTATGAAGTAACATTCATGTCCACTCTCTCCTCGGTGAAAGAAATGATATTGTCGGGTAAGGATGATGTCCTACTTTCTGCCTACATCCTCTTCAAAGAAAACTCTCGCAGATTTCCAAACGGAAAGATACCGCAAAGTCTAGCTACTTCCCACTTCTCAACCGATCCATCCTACATAATCTGTTTCACAATCAATACATCTCCCTGCAGCTTGTTGATCTCGGCCAAAATACTCAGGTTACTCTCTGCAACTGTATTCATGCCTTCTATGTTCGCCATCAGTTGCTTCAGCTGATTTGTTGCATCATCCATAACCTTTAGGCGGGTTGGCACTTCTCCAAGTCAGACAGTAAGCTTGATTTAATAATCAAATCCTTCCATTCCTCAATAGCTTTTACTTGATTGATTCGATCCTCCATTTCCTACATAAGATCACTCACCGCTCTAAAATGGGTGAATGGAAGGTTTAGAAACCTTGGCTATGATCTCACATAATTGAGATACTTTGCAACTCTTCTTTCTCCACCTTTTCACCGTCAAGCCTAAGGAATAAAGCATCCATCAATGTCTCGCATGTCCCGCTTCAATCCTTTAGTGGTGGCTTTGACCGAGGGGTACTTTGATTACATCTTGTCACATCTTCCGCCATGAGCTCCTCTATCTTTCCTTTCGCGGAATTGATATCTCAACAAACTTCTCTCCCGAATCCTCGATGATCAACCTAGAAGTTGCTTTGGCAACTTTAGGCCTTCTCGTCTCTTCCGCCTGACTTCGGAGTAGCTGCAAGTCGTGCTCCTCTAAGTTCATCTCCATTCTCGCTTCTAGAACCAATCATGCAAGCCAACCATTCCGAGAAGTTACTTCTGAGAGTGAGAAGTCGCCGAGTGCACTACCATCTCCCCGCACCGCATCCTCTCGTTAGAAAGTGCCACGTTGTTATGGCTGCCATCTCTCGAATCATCCAAGGACAAAGCCCTTTCGAATTCCGCATCATCGCAGCCTTCAACGTATCTCTCTGGAAGAGGCGCCGATGCGAAGTCGTGGAGGGAGAAGATGAGTGTGCCGGATTCAAGTAGAGGCATGGAAGCATCTGTGTCGCGGTGCAATAGTTGGTGAAGTACTGGGTACTGGAGAAACCGGAGCTAAAGTCATGGTCGTAGAAGTGATCCTCTCCTTTGATTGAGATCTTCTATGCACTTTCAACTTCTCGGCTTTCACGCTTTTCCTCCGTGCTTCCGCTTAAGGGAATCTCCTGCGCTAAAGTTGCCCGTGACTTGATTCATCAATGCTTCATCAAGGCAATATCCCTTCGTCAGCAACCAGTTTGAAGTATTCACCAACACAACTCCCGACCTTTCTTCAATTGTGTTGCAGCCTCCTACGTTATTCTGCAGTATGGCTTTATCTCCTCCCATTTGATGGTAAGTGTCAAGTACCACATTCCCATCATCTTTAAGATCCGCAGTATCTCGCGCTAGTCCAAAGTTGAACACTTGCTTTGTTGATAGCCTGTTGAAATCTCTCTTTCTAACCTCGTACTCACTTTTGCACTTCATCCAGAAATCTTCTAATGAAGGCACATGTGCGTACTCCTGGGAGATCGTCTTCCTGGCTACTCCAAATGGATCGAAGTTTAGCCGTGCAGGGAAGAATTCTTGCTCATACTCGGATAACATTTGCGCCTCCATCCCCGAGCTCTATGAATGCTAATGCAGTTGTAATGTCCCACAGTGATTGGGAAGAAGCCCATAGACTTGTGCCGCTTTGACTAAAGGTCGTGTAACTCCACAAGTTGCTTGCTCAACTCCATGGCGATCAATCTATCATTCGGATACCTAGGCATCTTTATTGGTTCTCCAGAAAAGCCCATAACCCTGAGGTATGTGAAATCTGCAAATTGAATGAATAGACTGCCAATCTTGGACACAACTTCCCACGCTTCCTTGCTTACCCTGTTGGCCTTCAAGTCTTTGTCTAGCCTGCAAATGAAATCATAGAAGAATTCATCGTTGACCACTTTGAAATCTTTCTCGCACGCAGGTACAGTAAGCTGTGGGTAGCACTCGAAAATGGGGTCCTTAGAAAGAACACCACATCTATCCAACTTGGAAAAGACGCCTTGTGAAGCTGCAACATACACCAAGTAGGAAGTCATTTTGAAGCTAAAAGTACGCTTCACATTCCGAGTTGCTCACCAATGTTGTTGCTAATAATTTCCGACCAATTGATTATAGAATCAACCTTGTTGACTTCAATGGTCCTAATGAAAGCATACATCCATGTACGGAAAGTGTAAGCATTCGCCTCGCCATTCATCCTGCATAGCAATTTGACAACATCATCTACCTCCTGCACCAAATTGGACCGCGGAAGAGTTCTCGGGAACTTTGAAGGAGATCTAGGCTTCTTCATGTATCAACTATTCATTATGCTCACGCAATCAGCTCTATGCTTCTCCCACCGTCGCCGCATCCTGAAGACTAATGGAAGTCACCACCTTTTGCACTGGAATCTTCAAACAATAATTGATGAACTCTATGCGTCCAAACGAATTATTGTCTTTCCCGAAGCATCACGCACTAATCTGGATGAAGGATGGTAAGATCTAGCGCACTCCATAACAAATTCTGGCAACTGGGTTGTACATGGAAAAGCTGCAGCTCGGATAATTCCACTGCTTTTAACCGCACGCATGAGTGAAGTCTTTCCCGCTCTGGATCTATCAATCAAATCGGAAAGAGGTTCCGGGCCTAGATTTGTGTCTCCTATGTCTGCAAGTTTGGAAGTGATGCATGACTCCATCGTACTTTCTTTTTCATCTCTCTTCGCCATGGCTTTGTCTATCTTTGTCTGAATAATTATTTTTCTTCTTACTTGGCCGGATTTCTTCAAAACTGGTGCAGATCTGGACAATTCTTCAGATTCGGAGGATATATGCAATGTATCGACATCGATAAAAGCTCCTTTTCTTTTCAGAAAGCACCCCGTAATGAATTTTGCAATTTATTCAGACAAAAATGGCCACCGGAGCGTGAATAGTGAATTTTAATTGTAAAAATCTGCACTTTTCAAGTCTGTTGCCACAAAAATGGGTGTTTAATTTGCGCATAAAGAGAGCATGAATCCTTTCAACAACACCGAGCACTGTAACACCTATGCAAACAATTATGCAGATAAAGATCAACCTCCTTCAAAGTATGTGCCAAATCTAGAAGCTTTTAGCCTTGTTGCCATCTTGCTCGAACAAAATCCTTCTCAAATGGGGGCTCACTTTTCTTCTTGGCTGCAATTCTTTACCTGTGAATTAAATAATTCACCCATATGGCTGCCCATGCTTATATAACCCTCACAATTCTATAATTAATAATTGCCCTAACAATTAAAGACAATTAATTAATTAAAAATCATGCTCTTCTCTTTTAAAAATAGCATGTTTAAGGACAGCCATTCAATAAATTAAATTAATCCAATTTAATCCTTCACACTTCACTTCACTTAAGCTTCACAGTGTGCCTTGACTATAGCCACTGAAAATAGAAATTAATTTAATGATTTAATGCCTTAAAAATCATTAAATATGTCCCAAATGGGGCGCACTTTTTGAAGGAAAGGGGGCAGCCATTAAATAAATTAAATTTAATGCTTTTAATCCATTTCTTTTATTCCCCTTTTGACTTGTTGACTTCTTCCAAGCTTGGGCACACTTTTTAGAAGAATAGATTAATTAAAATAATCACTTAAAGGCTGTCATCATCTCACCAAAGGGGGTGCACTTTTTTGCACAATATAATTTTTTTAAAGAATTTTTCACAATGGGATTCTTTACCCTGCAAGGCAGGCACTAAAATCCCATGATCCACTTAAGTGATTTGATTTTGACAATGGGATTATTTACTTTGCAAGGCAGGCACTAAAATCCCATGATTTCACTTAAGTCACTTTCTTTTTATTTTATCATGAGAATTTTTACCCGTAAATGGGTAATAAATTCCCACCGTCTGCTGAGCCTCTAACTTTCCCTACTACAGCCTTAAGTGAATTTTATATCACGGGAAAAAGTACTGCCAGCAGTGTACAAAATTCCCACCTTGCCTGCTACTTGTATTTTTCCCATTGCAACTTAAATCTTTTGTTTTCCAAAAATGCGCCCAACCCTGCAGGGGCTTTTCCGTGCACGACTTTGTTTTTTCCCAGTGATCCAGACCTCCGATGGCGACTTCCTCCGGGCATAACGTGTGTATATGTTTTCCAGCAGCTCTAGGCCAAAAATCGGGCTTACCCGACAAAGGAATTGTTTTAGAGAAATTTCACTGTAAAAAAACGAAACGGGACAACACAAAAACACGAAAAATTGCAAAAGTCACAAATAAAGCTCAAAACTTATTCCAAGTTAAAACCCCTCTCAGTACATAGGAATAATGACATATTCGATCATAACAAAGTTAAAACAGAGCGCAAATAGCCTCAAACAGGCTCAAAATAATTAAATACAAATTTCCCGACAATGAGAATATAACAATTTTGGGCATCTGGGTATTTGGCAAAAAAGGCTAATATGGCTCTTTGGGAATATTTTAACGCAATACAAGAACTTTCAGGCAATAAAAACACAAAACGACCCACTATTTTAAAAGTACAAAAAAAAATTCGGATAGTGTAGTCGCAGATTTCGGGATGAAATGGGTGACCCTGATTTTTCATGGGAGAGTTTCAATAACCTTGCTCTTGAGATCCAAAAGCTTTTTATTTAGGTGTTGAGCCAAACTTGCAAAGTGCCTTTGAAGGTGAGACTAATTCAAAGAATATTAAAGCACACATGCTCAGTGAAATGAAATAAAATGGAAAATAAAAGGAATGATTCATTGTTCATGTACTACAAGTTTTTACTTTAATGGCGTTGAAGCTGGACAAAGTCAATCCAATAGTTGATTAAAGTTTTGAAATAGAGAGGTTTAGAAATGAAGATATAAATTAGCTAGACATATATGTTAGACAAATGCTAAGTAGATTAAATTGTTGAGATAGAGGAAGCGGTGTTCGAAATGAAGATATAAATTGGCTAGACATATACATATAGACAAACATATGAATATAATGTATTGTTGGAGGCATACATATGAGGTTCTCATTCATTAGCTCAATAGTTGGTAGTTGGGTATAGGAATATGGTAATGATGATGATTTTAGTTGACATTGAATGTACTTGAAATTTATGTGTATTTTATTTTCAATCGTACATTTAACATTTCTGTTGATTATTTAGCCTTTCTTTTAAGAAACATGGATGCTATATTTTGTTTTGTATTTATATGTACACGACGTTAGGCCTAAATGGCACACAACATCGGATGGACAATAGATAATTTTTTGATGAAGTCTTGAAAAGCATTTGAAGGGCATAGCTCTTGGGATTCAATTACTCGATTTCATGTAATGTCCCTTTTTGGGCTGAAAACGGAGAAAAGGGGTTTACCAGCTATCCACAATAGATTTGATCTGAAAACACCTTCAAGCACACACACAACAAACTGAAAATAGTTGAGAATATCTTAGAATGATTAACCAATACAAAATCTGCAGTCTCCTAGGGCAGCGAACTGCCTATGAGATTCAAATCCACTTTTCACTATGCAAATCAATGTAGAATGCCACGAAATAATTTATTTAGCCATGACAATATTTATACATCACAAATACATCAAAAGATTGAAGAAATATCTGATCATCACAGCTGGAATTAAATATTTATAACAACAGTCCAGCCAAACCGAGGGCTAGGAAAAATAGCAAATCCTCACCAAAATTCTTCAAAGTTCAGATTACGGCCTTATAAATTATGCCGAACAAGAATATCAAACCAAAATAGTGAAATCAGCCCTACAACATACCAAACCCTCCACCCATGCAAGTCGCCTAGGGTAAGAAGGGGAAAAACCAGCAATAAACCACCTTGAAGTACTTTGGAAACCCCATATGGGATTCCCCTCAAGCTTGAGGAGTTTTCGTTCCTCAATCTTCCAACAATGGAGGTTTTCGTCCCCAAAGTTGAGCCACACTAAAGGTTTCATCTTTAGTGGCAAGTAGAGCACATTGTGCAGAAACCAATCTATCAATTCTTAAATTAAACATGCATAACCCTTCAAATAAACATTGTGGCAAGTAGGACACATTGTGCTCATTATCTCCCCAAAAATGATGTCATCCACATATACTACAACAATCAATTGATTTTCACCTTCAGTCTTGATGTAGAGGTTGCTATCAACAAATCCTCTTTTAAATCCTTCTTGTAGATATTTGTCAAGACTTGAATACTATGCCCTGGGGCTTGCTTTAAACCATACAATGCCTTCTTCAATTTGCACACATGGTCTTTGTTTTATGATAGGAGGAACCCTCCGATTGTTCAATATATACTTCTTCTACCTTGTCAATTAGAAAAGCACATTTTACATCCATTTGATAAACTTTGAAATCTTTGAAAACAACATATGCAAGAAACATTCGATGGCTTCTAGTCTTGCAACAGACAAAAAGTTTCTTCAAAGTCAATACCTTTCACTTGACCATACCCTTTGCAAACTAGTCTTGCCTTGTTCTATGTCACTTGGCCATCTTCATTCAATTTATTCTTGAATACCCACTTGGTGTCGATTACATTTTGATCTTTGGGTCTATGTACAAGTTCCCATGTTTCATTCTTCTCAATTTGATGCAACTCTTCTTCCATTGACTTTATCCAATGCTTGTCATGGTTGGCTTCTGAAAAATTCTTAGGCTCTGTCTTAGATAAAAAAGAGAAATTTACTTGCTCGGGTGTACTCATAATTCTTCTCCTAGTTTGTACCCTAAAGCATCAATGTTGCCAATAATTTGACTCTCGAATGATTCTTTTGAACAAATCGTGATGGTGCCTTCATATCCTCCTACTCTGTTTCATCTAGCTTTTCTACTTCCTCTTCCTTTTCTTCTATGAGATCAAGTATTATGAAGGTTCTTTTGCCTTTTGGTTCATGATTTCATCAAGTGAAACACTGGCACTTTCTACAATTGTCTGTAACCTTTTGTTATAGCATTTATAGGCTTTGCTTTTGGTGGAATAACCAAGAAATATTCCTTCATCAGCTCTTGAATCAAATTTTCCCAAGTCTTATCCATTTCTCTTAATGAAACATCTACTCCCAAACACCTTGAAATACTTGACGAGAGGTTGTTCTTCCCTTCCATAACTCATACGGAGTTTTATCATGATGTACTCTGATTTGTCCTCTATTCAAGATATAGATCGGTGTACTAACCGCTTCTCTCGTAACTTGTCTAATAACTTGGACTCATTTAACATTGTTCTACCCATTTCTTGGACAGTTCGATTTCTCCTTTCTACCACTACATTTTTTGTGGATTTCTTTAAGTTGAGTAGTGTTTTTTTATTCCATGTTCTTCAAAAAGTCAATGAATTTATTTGAAATGAACTCACTTCCTCGATCTGATCTTAAGCATTTGATCTTCAACCCGGTTTCATTTTCAACTAAGGCTTTAAACGCTTTAAACTTCCCAAATGCCTCATATTTTTCTTTTAAAAGGCAACCCACATCATTCTCGGTATAATCATCAATGAGTAACATGAAATAACTCTCACCTTGTATGCTTTGTGTTCTGGTGGGTCCGGAAAGATCCGTATGAACCAGCTCTAGTGGCTTGGTGGTTGAATGTTCTTTCATTCTAAATCTTGCTCTTGTTTGCTTTCCATGTTGGCATTGCTTGCAAAGAGTGCTTGAAGGTTTTGTTATCTTCGGCATGTCTCTCACAACTTGCTTGTTGCTGATTTTTACAAGGTTATCAAAGTTTATATGACCCATCCTTCTATGCCATAGCCAACTTTCTTCAATTTGACTCAAGCAACATTTCTCTCCTTTCACATCATTGAGCATGTATAGATTGTTTGTGGTTCTACGGGCATCTGCAACTAGTTCTCCTATGTCTGCGTTTTTGATTTCACATCCTTCGGCATAAAACTTAAGTATCTACCTTGATCACACATTTGGCTTTTAAAAAACTATGATTTAATCCTTAAAGATATTCAACATTTTTTTTTGTTTCTCCATTGTCCGTGCTAAGTGTACCTTTTCTTGTTATCTTTGCCATGGCATTATCACCAAACTTCACGGTACCTTCACTTACTTTCTTCAATGAGATAAACTTGCTTTTATCGCCAGTCATATGTCTTGAGCATCCACTATCAATGTACCAAGACCATTGCTGCCCTTCATCCTCGCATGAAATGTCATTTGTCAGACAAGCATGGACTTTTATTTATCTTTCCCAACTTCCTCTTGCTTCTTTTCCGAGCTTTGTAGGTTCCTTTTTCTTTATATCCGAAGATCTTATCTTTTGATCTCGCCTAGAGGATTCGAACACACTTTACAAAAACGTGTTATATGTCCATAATTGTTGCAATTATAGCAGACAATAACATCCTCATTATAGTATGATAAGGGGACAAATGAATTGTAGTTTCTATTCGAAACTCCATGGGCACCTTTAATTTTTCTCCTAGCTTCATTATCTTTCATTCGCTTTCTAAAATTTATCTTCTTATGACCAAAGAGATTGCGATAAGAACAATAACAATGGTAGGAACTTCCAAACCTGGTCATATTCATATGTCTTGGAATAAATGATCTCTTGGAATTATTCTCTTTTTTGCCTTCTTTGTGGATGGTGCTGGTCTTTGTGATGTCCTCTTCCTTCCTACTTTCATTCTTTGTGGGTTCCTTTAGAATTTTTGCATAGCTCTTGGCCTTTTCTACACTTTTCTTCGGGAGCTTGGTAGACTTTGAAGCCTTCTCTAGTTCTTCTCCATAGCCAAGACCTGACTTGTTGAATAGTGACCTTTGATGCCCTGGAATCTCATCTAGAACCTCAGGGCTCTTCTCAAATCTTAGGTTGTTCATCAATTTGGCGTTTGGTTTTTCTAAGTCCTTTCTCAGAGCAACAATCTCAGACTCACGCTTCTCACAATCTTCTTCTTTCGTCTTTAGCCGACTTCTTAAATCTTCCTCAATTCTTTTTGCTCTTCGATCCGGGTTTTGGATCAATGCTCATTTTCTCCGAATCTTCAAGATTTTGTGATATCCTTGCCTCGAAATTTGATTCTCTTCTTCATATTTCTAGAGTTGTAGCTTTTGTTTATGATTCTTCTTTTTGAGTGCTTTTATCTCTCCTAAAGCACAGATAAATTCTTCTTCAAGATTTACCTCACATTCTTCTTCCATATCTTCATCTTCTTCCAAGTCATCTTTGCTCGTGGAAGCATTATCTTTATAGCCATGAATAATATTTCTTCATTATTCTTTATCGAGTCGCCCCACTTTCTTCAAATGAGTTGTTACCCCTCTTGGAGTATAGGATTTTCTTTTGTTTTCTAAATTTTTCTTTCCTTTTCTTTGCTTGAATCCTTTCTTGAACTTAGGTTTGCTCTCCTCATCATCGCTATTTTCTTTTTTTGGACACTTAGTTGCAAAATGACCAATTTTACCACAATTAAAACATTTGAACGGTAACTTACATTTGTATTTTCCGAATCCTTTCTTTAGGTTTCGTATGAACAAAGCTTCCTTCTCATCTTTTTTGCTCCT
Source organism: Taxus wallichiana var. yunnanensis (assembly GCA_018340775.1). Classification (NCBI taxonomy): domain Eukaryota; kingdom Viridiplantae; phylum Streptophyta; class Pinopsida; order Cupressales; family Taxaceae; genus Taxus; species Taxus wallichiana. The sequence continues at coordinate 175,498,107 of CM031236.1, forward strand.
TAAGCTATCACTCGATTCAAGTTTTTTTATTTTCTCTTTCTTCGAGGCTTTGCATGTTGCTTCCTTCTTCGATGGTCTCTATCAAATTCAGTCCTCATTTCATATGTTGTTAGTATTCCATGTAGTTCATCCATGTTCAACTTATCTAGGTCCTTCATCTTTTCAATGGCAGAAACCTTCACATCAAATCTTAATCGTAGGGATCTTAGTACATTTTGGACGATCACGGACTCTTCTACTTTTCTTTGATCCCTCAAATGATACTAACAATTTCATCAACACAAAGAAGATATCCTACAATATTTTCTTCATCCTTCATCTTCAGGCTCTCAAATTGCCTCGTATGTGTTTGGAGCTTTGCTTTTCTCACCTTATTATCACCCTCATAGATAGTCTTAAGCTTCTCCCAAATATCTTTCGCGGATTCGCAATGCATGACCTTAACAAGCCCTATCTCCGAAAGACCGCATAAGATTGCGTTCATAGCTTTTGCATTATTTTTGCTTTCCTTCTTTCCGGCTTGATTTGTTGGCGAGTTTGTGGGATTGTATAACCGTCTAAAACTGATCGCCAAATATCAAAACCAAGAACCATTAGATAAGTCCACATTCTTATACTCCAAAATGCATAATTCGCTCCATCAAACAAAGGTGCCTTATTTGTGAAGAAATCTTCGGTATTTAGTGACTAGCCATGTGTGTCTTTAAGATCTACCTTCCAATGGTTAGGTTGTTCCTAAAGGAACTTGCTCGATACCAAATGTTAAGCATGAGATTATCTTGAGAGGGGGATGAATCTAAAAGTATAATATATTCTTATTATTCTCAACCACTTAATCTTAGGTTCACAATTTAGATATTCAAAGCAATCAAAGAACACAACACAAAGTAATGCAAGAAGACACCATATTTACATGGAAAGCCTTTCGGGGAAAACCACGGAGAAAATATTCTTAATATATTTCTCAAATGTTTGTAGGCACCAACCTACCGGAGACACATCCCCAAATTACAATTTTGTAGTCACCAACCTATTGGAACACCAACCCCTTTCGCCAAGCACCAACTTAGCAAGAGGCACCAATTTCTTTGAATATGAAGGCACCAACCTCCATATGTAACTTCCTTACCACCTTTGAACTGTTGTTGTCTCAAAGCAAATGATGGAAACTCTTCTTTTAACTCTAGATCTGCTGCTCAAAAATTCATCTCTTATTCTTCTTCTCTCTTCTTCTTTCCCTTAAGATATTCAATTTGAATGCTTGAAATAAATCTCAAACAATCTTCCTTATATAGCCATTCGTACCCTTTCGAAAAGGCATATTTTCTTCCAACCAACACACTCTTTCATTTAATTTAATTAACCATGTTTTATTGTAACAATGCAAATACATATGTTGGCCATAACTATATTAAATGCTTCCCATTAATTAAATAACTATACAAACAATTAATGAGGCCTCCTCAAAATCTAGCACCACCCTCCATACAAGATCATGGACCCTCCGAGGGCAAATCATAGCTCCAAAGGCAAATTGCAGGTCCTTGGGAGTTGCGCCATTTCTGATCATGATTGTTGTTTTTTCTTTGCTAATTGTTGACTATTTGTCTTCCGTTCATACACTTATTTCCCTTCAATAGAACGCTGCCTAATGCTGATTATAAACAATTGATTTGTCCTTTGTGAATGTTGATCATTTTTTGCAACATATTGCTGAGTATATCCTTCAATAAACACTGATATCTTCCTTCTATTGATTGTTGTTCACATCTCGATCATATCGCTGACTTATGCAAAAATGATCATTTTCATATACTTTAACTTCTCTTATCGTGGCTCTAAACAATGTTGATTATCTCCGTGGCTCTAAACTCACATCAATGACAATATTTCCAACATTCATCACCGAGACAAGTCACACTTCTCTAGAATAAATTCAGATTTGCGGCATTTTATCAATTTTATGTCCTATACTTCACTATTTAAGAGCTATTTTGGATAGAATTTACTGTTGTTCCGTTTAGGATCAAAGTTTATCCATTTGGGGACACCGCATTAACCTTATCTTATCTTTGTCGGTGTCTTTCTTGCACTACTCTTTTTCATCCATGAACTCATCCTTGTCTTCATATTTTTCATGGGGCTGCTTTCTTCCACTCCAAGTTTGTTGGCAAGAACATGTTCTCCAAATCCATGGATGCTTGGTACTTGGCCACAAGGTCTTGTTGCTTCATCGTGCATTCCATAATTATGTCCAAGCGGGATTCTCTATCAAATTGAAATGTCCTTTTCTCTAACATAACAAATCGAAGACCCTTAGCCCAATTTTGTTTCTCGACGGGTAAGTAGTGAATAAAGGGAACTTTAGTCTTAATGAATTATTATAAAGTGCATAAGAAGAAATTGTATCAAAAGCACTTATATTAATTTATTAAAGACTAATTAAAAATAAAAGGGAAGTCACTTTATAATTTTTAATTTCCTCCTAGAGGAAATGCAACCCATGTGGGAGAGGGTAAAAATCCAAAAATAATTAAATGGGGAAAAGAAGAAGATGATTGGTGGTTGTGGGTGGCTACTAAGCCAAGATTGCTTATAAAAACAAGTCGAATTGCTTAGAAGAGTCTCTTTTATTTTATAAAAATTTTGAATTTTGTCTAAGCTTTGTAAGCTTTGCAAATCAACTTCAAAGGACGAAAACCCCTTGAAGTCATCTCTAGAGGACAAAAACCCTCTTGAGGATTAGAGAGAGGAACGAAAACTCTTCTTTCTCTTGAGAGGATTCTCCATTCAAGGGTTTCCATTGAAGATCAAGGAATTATTTGTGTTTTCCAGCAGTGTTTGAGGGCTGTAATTTGCAGATCTGGGCAAGGGTTTGAAGAAGAATGAAGGTTGTTGTGATTCCTCTTCATCTCCAGCTCATTCAGGGTGGAGCGACCCATATAGGAAGCTGATTTGTGGTGTTTTAGAGCTGTTCTAGAGCAGATCTGTATTGCTGTTCCTACTTTTGATTTTTAGACATCAAATCAGCCATTTTGTGTGATTTTTGGCCCAAGGAATTGGTGTTTCCAGTTGTGTGTCTGAAGGAGCAAACTGCAGATTTTTAATAAATAATTCAGCCTTCATTTGAGGTCCAATCTGGTATTTTTCTTGTGTACTTGCAATAATAAAATCAGCTGGTCTATTTTTGGTAGCAATATCTTGATTTTACTTCAGTTTTGGATAAGTTCCATTCTCCACCCAAGTCACATTTTCTGGTATAAATTCAGATCTGCATTAGAATTTTTTTCTATATTTTCTATAACTTGCATTTTTGGTGGGGTTTTGTGGATAATCCGTGTGAGGGTAAAAATTGTCCATTTGGGGACATTACGCAAATGGTGTCACATGAGATTTCACCTTCTCTAGCCATCTTTCTCACTTTGTGATTGCACTTGTAGAAATCTCTTATTGTAAAGGCTGGAAAACTTCATTCTTGAACATTGTTGCCGTCCTACAATGAATACGACCATTTCAAGAGTGCACAAAGATTAAACTAATTTCATTACTAATACCTTTACGATCTATGATTTCTCAACTTGCAACTTGCCAGAAATTGTATATGGACTGGAAAATGTTCCTACGTGAATTAAACTTCAAATGATGCTGCTAAGATGTAGATTATACAGAGATTAGTGTAAATTTGTTAGAAATTAAACGAAACATGGTGTCCCCAAGATTTCACCCTGAAATCTGGGACTACCCCTTTTAAAAAATTTGTTCTTTTTAAAGTAAAGGGTCATGTTTTTGTTTTGTTTTGCCTGCAGTTGCTCGCATTGCTCAAAGGTATCTCCAGGAAGTCATAGAGCCACATTCGCCAAATACCCACATGCTGAAGCTCACTCAATTCACTTCCGAAACCCAGTCTAGTTTTATAAAAGCACTATTACTTTTTTATATTTAAAAAAGTAAAAGTTCGTTTAAAAATAGATTGAGCTAAAATTAAGAAATTTGGGTTATATAAAGCACTTCACCCCATCACTATTACCACAAAGCATTCACCCAAGGAAGAGTTTTTACAAACTAGCTAATTGGAGAAGTTTTTTTTTTTGAGCAATTGCCCACAGCTTCTTTCGGTATTTTGTTTTTATTTATTTCTTTTGTGTTTTGGTTTTGGTCTTTCTCCGTTTTTCATCTGGCAATCCCCGTAGCCTATTCTTTCTTCCTACAGACCTTTTCCCGGGCCTGGGGTTTTGAAAAGCTATCCAGTGTTTTTAATTGCCAATCAATTTGTCTGTCAAAGCTTGTATTTGAAGGTAACCGGATCAAACAAGAGGAAAGCTCAGGATTTTTGCCTTGTCTGAGGTTTAATCCAGGTTGAATGATTAAATAGATCGTGGATCTAGAAGAGCTTCTCTTCCTTCTTGCAGTAGCCATGGCCAAGGAAGAAAAAGCAGCATTCTGGAGGGTCATTCAAGGGGCAAAATCACTCAGGCAATTGCGTCAAGGATCAAAGCAAAGTCTTCTAGTGCAAATTGTGGTTTTTCAATGCTAAGTCTTATGTTTTTCATGATGCTATCCTCTTCTAATTTCAACGCAATTCTTAGGAAAGGAAAAGCCACTTAAGTTATTGTGAATTCAAAGGTCCATGTCTTCTATAATCCACGCTGCCCTCCTTCCTCAAAATCCACACAGTTGTTCCTTGAGTTTCAATGCAAATACCAAGAAGAAATTGTGGATTTTGAAGTGCTTGTTCATTCTATGAATATGAGAGCCAAATCGTGGTTTTTCAGAGTCCCGGCAGCTGCCTTGTTTTATCAAAATCCACACAAATATGAAAGGGAGAAATTGCAAGCCCAATCGTGGATTTCAAGTGTCTAGTCTTCCTTGCAAAAGCAGTTGCCTTCCTTCTTGAAAATCAACGCAACCTCTTGTGCAAAAGCAAAATCCTCTAAGCCAAATCATGGAATTCTAGCAGCTATTCTTCCAAAAATCAACGCAATTCTATAAAGAGGAAATCACTTAAGTTATCATGGTTTTTAGTAGCATGTCTTCTTGATTTCCATGCAAATTATAAAAGGAAGCAATGTCACTTAAACCAAATCGTGAACTTTAAAGAGCCTTACCTTGTGTTTTCAACGCAATTTCCTAAAGGGAAAGGCCACTTAGACCAAGTCGTGGATCTATGCAGCCTTGTCTTCTAAAGTTTAACACAATCCTGCCCCCTTGAAATCCACGAAGCTTTCCTTTATATTATCCACGCAAGTCTTAAGTTTATTGTGGATTTTGAAGTCTTTTTCTTCCAACTAAAGGCAGCCTTCCTTTATATTTTCCACGCAATTATTATAAGGAGCCAAGGCAAAAAGTTATTTAAATGTAAATCATGGATTTCAGGCAGCTGAGTCTTCCAAATTGAAAGCATCCATCCACAAGGAAATCAACGCAGCCTTTTGAAAGAGAAGCATTTAAAGTGTTTGCATGTGAAGCCAACTTGTCCTCCAGTTTCAACGCAACTATTCACATTGCCAAATCCATGCAGTATGCTAAATTGCATGCTAAATCCCTCTAAAATCCCATGCATGTTGTCTAAAATCTCCCAGTTGAGCCCATGTTGAGCCTACTTCTCTTTGCTTTCATCCGAAGTAATTCCCAGAGTTCAAGGCTGCCCATATGCAATAAAAAAATAAAAGGGGATGAGTTGAATGTTTGTTTGAATTCTTTTCAGACAATTCACTTGTGCACATACTTGAGAAAAACTGCAAAAGCTTCAAGGACAAGAGGTGAAGAAGACAGAGGCAACATCCGCAAGCAAATCACAGTTAACTGCTCAGGGGGAAATAGATGGAATCATTATTCCTCTCACGGGTTCCTCTCACGAGTAATCCAGTTGAGAAGTTGATAAAATCTACAGTGATGCTCAGACCCAGTTTGATGAGAGTCGAATGAGAGTCAAAGGAAAGGATTCAACAAAGCATATGGGAGAAAGAGCTTCTCAGATTCAAGGCAGAGATATCATTCATAAGGCGGAAGTACAATACATGTTGGATCAGCATACAAAGTATGGAAGGAGAACAAGACTGAGAGTGTTGCAGCTAGATTAACTTCTAATTTCTTCTCCTCTTTCTTCTTCTTTCTCTTATTTTCTCTAACAAAGTAATTGAGTAATCAATTAAATTGTAAAACTTAGGTAATTGGTTTAAAAGTCGTTACTTCGAGTTACTAGAAAAAGTCAATTACTTGGGAATAGGTGGTAGACATGCAGGGCATTGATTTAGTCTTCAATTGTAAATCATGCATGTCATGCAAAGAGGAATTCTAGGAGGAAGATTGCCAACTGTTTCCTTTCTTATAGCTTCCACATGTAGGAATTCATTGAAAGTTACCTATTTGTATTTGCCCTCTATGCACTATAAATAGAGGAAGAACCTACGGGTTAAAGAATCACAACTTGTTCATCAGAACTTGTTTAGCAGAGGCTTTTGTAACTAGAGCATTCTTGAGTTTTCAGACTTTGTGTTGGAACCCTTGATGTGATTTCTGTGAAAGTTGGGGATTGAATAAAAGGTGGATTTCTAGAGAACTTTGTGTCTACAGTGCTTTGTTGAGTACTTCTATTCAAAGGTTTTAGATAAACTTTGTGTTATCTTAGATCTAGGTTAGAAGTTATTTCTTTCCCTCTTTGTTGAATGTTGTGATTTATCTGTTTATTTAATTTGTGTGGATGAGACCAACTTTGATAACTATTGGTTGAGTCAGCACATCTTCCTTTCTTCTTTCCCTACTATTTTTCCCCCTTCTACAAATATCCCATCACAATTGCTTACTTGCTGCCAAATTACCCAGTTGTGGTTCACGAGATGAGGGAATTAAAGTAAAACCCCTTAAAGTAGTTATTAGGATTCACCCCGCAAAATAGATAAACATCTTACACGGGAGCTTCACCGTTAAATGAAGGAGATTTATCTCATGACTGCCTAGGTTTTACGCTGTGCATAAAATCTAACCAACAAAACAAAACGACAATATTTTAAAATGCAAAAACATTATAGACACAAGGAATTTTACATTACAAACCCCGAGGTGTGGGGAAATCCAACTTGGTAGTGTCAACTAATGACTACCCATCCCTCCTTCAACTTGTTTAATTACAAACAGAAAATTGGAGTGTGTTTACAATGCTACACTTCTCTCAACCTTCTATTTCCTCAACAAAAATCCTCACATTCCAAACAACTGAATTTAATTGCTACTCACTTCCTACACTCTTGCTTTACAATTGGGATTTTCCTTTTCCTAATTCAAGTGTTGGAGGTGTCCTTTCATGCACTAAAGGACCCCCAACTTTGCGAAATGGAAGAGAATTTCTTGGCTGTTTCATGCACAGTCATTAGTTTGCAAAAAGACAGCCAGTGAAACAAGTGCAGCCAATGGCGACAACACCATGACTGTTGAAACATTTCTGTAACTGCCACTAGCTGCAAAACCACCACCGACACAAGTGTAACTGCTAGTTTTCAGAGTCTAGACCACTGCAGTGGTCATATCATTGTACATACAGTACCTTGTTCTATTTTGAATTCAATAAAGTTCTTGATTGTTGTTGAGGTATGTGTGTTCTGATCCTTTATGGATCATTTATGTCTGATTACTTATATAATGTTTCATTGTTGTGTATCATCAGTAGAAAATGAAGAAGATATGTTTCATGAAGCCAACACCTTTAGCAAATAACCTGAAATAAGTTTACTGTTTGGTACAAGACTTACCTTATGTTATCTTGATTTTTAGGTACATCGAGTGTAGTAAAACACGTTTTATTAGAAAAGAAGATACTTCGACCATTGTTTGTGCACAAGCAGTGCTGCTATATGTTTTTGAGAATATTTTGAAGCTACTCCATCCATTCATGCCTTATGTTACAGAAGAACTTTGGCAGGTAAGATACTTCAATAAAGAGATATTTTTAATGAGTAAAATGCAATATAATACTATATCTTATTTGTAATATTATATTATTAAATTTTTTTCTTTCCTTTTGTATGGACACAAGCCAATGTTACTAAAATCAAACGTTTGCACATAAATACATAGGGTTGTTATTTTGAAACTAGGGTAATGACAAGTTACGTAATACACAAACAAAATATCACAGGAAAATAGTCTTTCGTTCGCTTCTTAATTTTTCACTACTTAAGGAACACTTTCCCTTTTCTTGGGTGACTTTGCACTTTATGAATTCATGTTAATTATTTTTCTCCAAAACTGGTGCTATTCTTGGAAGCTCTTTATTTAAATTATCCCTATGATTGATTTAAAATATTAAGGGCAGATGAAAAGAATGAGGCATTCACGGTGGATTGTCAATATAGGAGAATAATAATAATTAATATTAAGAATAGAGATCTTGTCAAATTTGAACTGTCATAATTAATGTTTGAACATAAAAAATATGTAATTGATACAAATCAGAAACAGATAATTAAATTTTAAAATATAATTGTCGTATTACATAATTAATATTTTTGTGTAATTTCTGCCTATGTTTGTTAGAGTCATTACCCAAATGACCTCCACGAGTAATCATCACCATGATGATATTTATATTTTTAAAGTCGTGTATTTTTGGTGATAATCATAAGGAAAGGGTACCCAATTTACCACACAACATTGTAAGCATTTGTTAATAAGGGGGCAGAATGCTGAATGTAATACACCACTTTGGGCTTTGCACCGTCTAGCCTCTTTCCCGTTGGTAATGCTTTTAGAGTGCATACCTAATAAATCATGTGTCTCACATATGGAAGTTCCTTTATTAGAGATATTATTATAAACATTAATGTGCATATTGTTTTTAATATATATGTAAATATCTTTATAAGCATTTATCAAATATTAATAATTTAAAAATAAAATAAAATTCTAAAACAAAATTCAATTTATAAACCTATTCATAAACATTTCTCAAATATTAATAATTGTAAATTAAAATTGAATAAATAATAGCAAAAACTAATAATAAAATCTACCTAAACTTTGAAAGGTAAAACTTGAATCGTATTAAATTTTAATAAAAATCTTATGCTAAAATCAAAACCTATGTTAAAGCCTAAAATCGTATTAAAAGCTAAAATCCATGCCTAACTACCATTACCACAACGATAAAAGCTTCACAAAGGCACAAAGAAAATTATTGAACACAAAAATGGATCAAAACTATGTTACCAAGGTTCGCCCCCACCCTCATGTACCCCCTAGATACATACCCGGCATGACAGATCGCATGCGGTATTGATACGTCACAGGTAAGTTTGGGTATGTCCTAGGACGTTTTGACATATCCATGACATACCCGGGATGTATCAGTATTGTTGGGCAGTGGGGGGCTCTAAATTTATTTTATTTTATTTTATTTTGACTCAAACAAACTTCAGTTTTATTGAGGACTAGACTAGGAGGGCATGGCAACCACAAGGAAACCTGGAGATTGTTTAAAATCCCTCTAGTTTATTGAAGAGAAAATATTCAAAGGATATCAAGAACGTTTGAGGTAATTATTTGGGATCATCGCAATTGGCCAAGGAAAGAAGCTATTCATAGAAATTTGGACAGCCTCCGTCAAGTTATTTATGAGATCAAATCTCAGGTGATCTTCAATACTAATAGAAAAATTTGGAACCGCAAATTGCATAGCTTAAAGTTTCAAAGAGCATCCTGTCCTAGAAACTATTAAGGCACAACATTGACTCTTTCCTGCATCCTTAAGGAGGATTAGAAGGTGATTTTGGATAATATAAATGCAAGAACCAACCATTGGACTGACCTCTTTAGTTATCATTGGCGGTGTTAGAGTCACCTAATTAAATATGTCCTTCAAGAGCTCCTATTTTATGGCCACCATCGCAACAAAAAAATTAATCTCAAAGGAAATGGATGAAACACAAAGGAATATAATATTCATATATCATAGACAATGTAAAATCTTAAGTATATTGAATGTTTTGAACATTGATTGTACTATATTTTTCATGTTTTGTATTTCTTATGGACTAAAAACCGAGTAAAATGAGTATATGAATTAAAAAAATTATTTTTTTAATATATTTTTATAATATATATATGTACGAACATATCCAAGACGTATCGTACCCATGGGTTTTTAGAAATTGACGTATCCTCAGATCGAGCCCGCACTCCGTATCCTAGCAACATAGGATCAAAACAATGGTCTCCATGTTATTTAGTTCAACGTGTACAATCTGGAATATGATTACAAGGTGGGAGTGCCTATTAAATAGGTTTGAGAGGTGGTTACACAACAACTAAGAGATTATTGTGAACCCCTCAAAATAAGGGATTGCACTATATTTATGCACTCCAAAACATGCACAAATTAGTGTTTATCCTAACAATATAAAACAAACTGCCAAATTAAGCTTAACTCACTTGGGAGTGTGGACACAAGTAACACTAAACCCATTTGGAAATGGTCCAAGCAATCAGCAAGTGTGAACACTCCAACAAAAATTATGGATCAGATTTTAGTTCCTTTATTAGAGATTTTTATTTTTTTATAAAAACACCAAAATGATATTAATAGAAATATAGTCTACAAATTACAATGCCAAGTTATACTCATGCTCCAAGAAATATCCTTGGAATTCCAACAACATATAAGAAAAGAGAAAGAGCATATCTGCAATTTATCCATCCCGCGCTTGCAAGTGGAGGATCTTTTCAATTTGTTTCCGCTTCTCTGGAGGCCATGTCAAAGGTAAAGGGCCAAAGTTGATCAGATTAGTATGATCTAACGCCCAATTGGCCAAAGCATCTACCACCTTGTTTTGATCCCTAGGCACATGTTGATATATGATTGTCTGAAATTGTCTAGCTATAACAGTAATATTATTCGAATTCGATGATAAGCCAATTATTGGATGGATGTTGCTCTTGAGCTGACAAAAGGTTAACAATAACCTTAGAGTCAAATTCCACTATAATACTAAGACATCCCTGTTTAGTTGCCTCCAGAAGAGCTCACTGGATAGCCATGATTTCAGCCACATTATTGGTGCAGTGTCCCAATTGATGAGCAAAAAGAAGAGGGAGTTCCCAAAGAGTCATGTGCTATCCCTCCCACACTGGTTGGACCCGGATTGCCTCTAGCTGCTCCATCGGTATTTAATTTAACAAAGCCAAACGAGGGTGGTTTCCATTTTCTCAAAACAAAAGGCATCAAAGGTTTAGAACAAAGCTTTGTCTGTAATTGACTTTCCCCCAGATTAAGTTTTTGTAATAAAACTTTCCACTTTCCAGATGTTGGGAGGGAATTTTCAAATTATGCACTATAGTTTCCACAATATTACTTGAGTTAGTTCCTTAACATACCAACTGTCTCTACTTTCTGATTTGAAAATACGTCTATTTCTTTCTTTCCATACATTCCACAACATAAGAGAGATAACAATCCAGATTCCTTTGTTAAAGTCTTGAGTATCCGAGACTGAGTGTTTCCAATCTCTAAGAGTATCCACTAGATTCATAGAGGAGTTCCAAGTAACAGATAGCCAATCAGCCAAGGTATTCCATAGAGACATAACAAAAGGGCATTGAAGAAAAAGATGACTCAAAGTTTCATCTGCTTCTTTACATAAAGGACACCAAAAGGGTCCAACCATCCCTCGTTTCATCAAATTGTCTCCAGTAAGAATCCTTTTATAGAATAAAAGCCAGATAAAGAATCTAACCTTAGGCCACAAAGTAGGTTGCCAGAGATCAACAAAGATGTCCTTCCAAGGGTGTGGCTGAGAAACTACCAAAGCTCTATATCCGTCAGCTACAGAGTACTTTCCTTCCGAAGATTTTCCCCATGCAAGGGTATCAGGTTCAGAGGTGATAGGAAGGATCTTGTTCTGCAGGAGTGTTTGAAAAAAGTGAATTTGACCATTAGACAAGTTGACCTGCCACAGAGATGGAGAAATCCATTCATTCCCCGAGACGTTGGTTGTATATAATGGCTCACCTTTTCCTTTCCTTTATTAGAGATATTATTATAAACATTAATGTGCATATTTTTTAATATATATGTAAATATCTTTATACGCATTTATCAAATATTAATAATTTAAAAATAAAATAAAATTCTAAAACAAAATTCAATTTATAAACCTATTCATAAACATTTCTCAAATATTAATAATTGTAAATTAAAATTGAATAAATAATAGCAAAAACTAATAATAAAATCTACTTAAACTTTGAAGGGTAAAACTTGAATCGTATTAAATTTTAATAAAAATCTTATGCTAAAATCAAAACAATAAAAATCTTATGCTAAAATCAAAACCTATGTTAAAGCCTAAAATCGTATTAAAAGCTAAAATCCATGCCTAACTAATAAACTAAAGGGATTACTTGCATGCAACATGTACGGAGAAGAAAACAGGTAACTCCAAACAGACCAGGGCAATAAAGTAGTTTAATAGACCCCAACAACGAGCTTCTTTCCTCACACGTGTATTTGCATGCAAAGATTCCAATAGAGACCCACGGGTTTGCTCTCGTCTATATCTGTATGCAAACTCTGGAAGAGGACAAACTATATTTGACATAGTATTTCTTCTTGTATTCTACTGTACTCGTGTCCTGTTTTATTGCCTCCTAACAATAACCAAGGTTTATTGGAAAAATCCCTCTCTCCAACAACAAACAGAATGGAAATTGTCTGCAAACCCGAAATGAAAAATAAAGTCTCGGATACATAAATTTATATATAATATTATTATTTTGTATAAAAGTATAGTGTTGGTCACCAAAATCCAGCTGTATGAACTCAATTGCAAGTTTGAACAATTGTTTAGGGAAAGCTGAAGTTTGGCAAATTTTGAATTTCATCCATTAAATGTGGCACATTCTGTTACTTGGGTTTGCACAATACTGAGGTCCAACAATAATTCCATCGTCAAATCAAACGGAAGTGTGGACCCTTGTACACCTGCTTCTCTTGGTCATACTTTTATCATGCACACTTATTGCACCTATCAATGCATCCAATACACAGGCACATACACACGCACACACGCACAAGTATGCAGAAGTATATTGCACAAAAGTACACCAACACATAGCATAAAGACCAGTACTATGAAACTAGAATAATCTCATCATTGACCAAGACAACCTGTCCTGGGGCACAACTGTCAAAATCAATCACATAAACAATAATCACAATGCCAAACACTCATTTTCACAATTTGAAGCATAATCATTTATCATGGTCAAACAATTAAAAATTCATGTAATCACAAGCACCAATATATTACTCAGTGTATGTCTAACATCCACATCTGAACAATGTAAGATTCTAAATAAATACGTGATAACATCCAAAATAACTAATCATCGTAATCCAAAAGATGTGCTGTCATAGTCATGTGCAATAAATGAACTGCTCTGATCACCATATATCATAAAATGAAGGATCAGTGTCTCTTAGGTACAATAGTGCAGTAAGAACAGGAAATTGAAGTGTAAAGCAAGTTGAGGATCATAATATGCATGTGCTCCAAAACCCATCTAGACATAAGTACAACTTGCCACCTACTACTTCCAAAAATGCATTTGTAAATTTTATTGGAAAGAGATCCTTCTTTCTGACTGTATTCAGACTTCTTAAGTCACCACAGTGTTTTTCTGTAACTTTTTTGGGCACAATCACTGTTGGTGATAGCCAATCATGTGTGGATACTTTCAAAAAACCATCTTCTAGCATGTTTTTTTTATATAGTCAAGATCCATATTGTGGATTCATTGTATAGGGTCATCATTGTATTGGATCGGCTCTTGTTATTACATCAATATGGCACTCACCTAGCTCCCATGGCTCACCTAACAAATGCGTATACATCCAAGAATATACTTCTTTATGTTTTGTGAAAAATTATCTGGCTGCTCTTGCCAATTATAGACCTAAATTTGCAGCCATTGTATTTACTTTTGGTTTTCCTGTGCCCCCAGTTTTCCACTTGTATGGATGGTCCCATATATCGAATTACTGGTACTTGCGGAAAGTCATACGTGGGTTCCATATCTAGTTCAGCTTCTTCAGATTTATAATCTCTGAAATCCTTCCCAGTTCTTTCTACTGGATCATTATGTTACACTAGTGTATTTTCATCAAATTCAATAACAATCATACAGAAGAGCCGGCTCCTTAATCTTCTATTCTTTGTTTGTTTTCTTTGATACTTTTCAGTCCCAATTAGGTATGAAGGCCTCATCATTACATATTCCCCATTTGCCAATTCAGCAATCCATGGCCTCTATACCTACTATCCCTTTAAAATTCATCTAAGAGTAATATTCCTCCAGTTTCCATCAGTCTCAAACTCATCATTTGAATCAGAGTCACTGCTTGAACATGATTCCTTTTCTCTAATTACTATCTCTTAAAGTATCCATTGTCTACCAATTTTTATTGCAATCATCTGATGTTCCCAGTCATGGACTGCTTTAACCTGTTCCAGCCATGATCTACCAAGTATTGCATCATAGTGTTGGAATACACTTTCCACTTTGATAATTACAAAGGCAACGCTTAACTTATTCCCTGCTATCACAATGTCTTGATCAAATGAAATTTCAATTGGAGTTATTATTTTGAAATTTGTGAGCTTTAAGCAAAAAATTGTGAGCTTTAAGTAAAAATCTGCTTGAAACAGAGATGGTGTCCCTAATTTCTTCTATACTTTTCCAGAAGGATATTTACTCAGAATCCTCCATCTATCAAAGAATTTGTAAGAATCATGTTCACAATGCTTACTTTTGGTATACCATCTTTTCCAAGTAAACACACCCCCATCTTCATTCTTTGGGTTTGTTTCCTGTGTTTGTACTATTCCTTGTGCTTTGACTTGTGCTAATTGCAGTAAACAGTCCATGAGTAGTTTTACCGGAAGCATTAGTACTTCCAACACCTCTGCCATACGGGAATAGCTAAATCAAGCAAGTGCTATCTTAAGTTAGGATTTATCCTCTGTTTTCAGTAAAAGTTTCAGCAGACTATGTTCAGCACTTTTTGTAAATGACTGATAAATCTTAGTATATATTATGTTTTTCTGATTAAAAATCCATGCCTTCTTGTTTAGTCTTGTGAGTGTGCTAAGGATGAATGTGCAAAATCATGTATATATTTCTTTAAATCATTAATAAATTCAGTGGGTGGGGGTGATTTCCAAAAATTAGAGGGTTGAATGCTCATACAATCTCCAAAGATATATGTGAATTGCTTGCAAGTTTGATGTTTAGCCCAGTTGAAAGATGAACACAAAATAAGAGTATATTTGGACCTTAGTTACAATGGTTTCACATAGGATTTGATTTAATTTTTGTCAATGTAAAAGTAGAATGATTTTGACCAAATGGTTTGCAAAGTTGGCAGTTCCTTAAACATTGTTGCTATCTATGTTTAAAAAAGCTTATTTTAATCTTGTATCATATCATTCTTCTGCAAATTATATTTCAATTTATTTTTATTGTATTTGGTGGTGTGAACTACTACCTGAATTTTCTACTTTTCAATCCCTAAGGAAACTTCTTGACTACGCTGCATGCAACAAATACTGATACAGAGAAAAGTTGAATTTCGAAATGATATGTTTTTATTTCTAACTTTTTTCTTCAACAATTCTTTCATGCAGGCATTGCCTGCAAGAAACTCGGCTCTTATTGTGGCAGAATGGCCTAAAATATTGCTTCCGAGAGATGCAAAGGCTGTAGAAAAATTTGAAAATCTGCAAGCATTGGTGATGTTTTAATCCATGAAAATGTTGACTAAAATATTATGCAAAAATTACTTGATTTACTTCATTTTTCTTGCATCTTTGTTGGGTAGTCTATTTGCTTATTAGGCCCAGATGTATTTGACAGATTAGAGCTATTCGTAATGCCAGAGCAGAATATTCTGTAGAGCCTGCACAGCGGATTTCAGCAACTATAGTTGCAGCACCTGAGATACAGGATTACATTTGTGTGAGTTCCACTCTGTCAAAGTAGACTAAGATAGTATATCATTAGATAATCGGAAATGATAGGCAAAGCATAACTTGTATAAAATACGTAGAGGACATCATGATGTATAAATTTATGTGCAAACAATGAAATATTTGTTTATAGAGAAACTACACTACCAAGAACAGTCACAGATAATATCGCATACCATAAAGTATAGACAAGAATGACTGTAACAATAACTTCTCATTAACAAAAGGAAGTACTCAGCGCAATAGTGCAGCAGAGAGGACATGATACAAGCACCCTTACCATTACATGTAACATGCTATTTGAAAGCCAATATACAACAATTGGTAGTTAACACAACTGCTAAACTGAACATGTAGTTCGTCACCAAATGCCAACAAATAACACATCATAATCATAACAACAATTACATTTATTGAGAAAGGTAGTCTACATTATACCCCCTTTTGACAAGTCAGAGCCCCATCGCCGATCAGACAACACTCATACAAATCAGTAAAGAACAGGGAGGAGGAGGGGAATAGGAAAGCATCCTTAGAACGGAAGTTTCATTTGGATGTGAGTGTGAAGATGTCGCTCACTCTGATTTCAATTGCTGAAGTTTGACTCGAAGAGCATAAACTTCACTGGTACATTGTTGACTTCATGTTTCTAAATTCTGACCATAAATGCTTGAAAGCTTCCTGTTTCCTATTATAAGAATTCTCTTTCTCTCAGTTCAAAAACACTCAGATTATTATCCTTTTTGTATACATGTTGGTAAGAAAAATACGATTATATGTGTTGAATCCCTACATGCTATGTTTAAAACGGAATGTTGTTTGTAACTAAGATAGTTCGGAGAAATATTAACCAATAAAAGGACTAACATAATACTAGGACTAAAATATATTTTGCGGTGTCATTGGGGCATCAGGAGTAGCATACTCCTTATGGTCAACAAATATCATATTAATGTTATGATTAAAATATGATGATTCTGTTTGCGTTGCTAACAGAAAGAAAAGACTGTACTAGCAGCACTTTCACGATTGGATATTGAGAATTTACATTTTACTCATATTCCTCCAGGTATGCCTAGCTTCTAAGCTTTGGCCAAAATATATGATGCTTTCTTACCATTTGAATCTCCAGAATGCTTATATTAATTTCGCATTCAACTTATGGAACCTTCAAGCAATGAGCTGGGTTATAAGATCTAAGTATTAAATATTGCTGAGTTAAGATGATTTATGTTTAGTTTTTCCTCATCTCCATGGTAAATCTAGGCACTGACAGCAAGTTCAATTTTGTAGAGCATGCAAAATTAGCCGTGCATCTGATTGTGAGGGAAGGATTGGAAGCTTACCTGCCCATCACAGATATGATAGATGTTTCAACTGAGATTAAACGTGTATCTAAGCGGTTAGCAAAGCTTCAGTCTGAGTATGATGCACATACAAAGAGCCTCACCTCGCCAAATGTAACTTTCTTATCCCATAATTTTGATCGATTCATGACATGCAGTGACCTGTCACGCGAACATGACATTATGCTTTTGCTTGTACTTTCTATAGTTTTTAGGGAAAGCTCCACCAGCAGTTGTTCAACGAGTGCGGGATAAAGCGAATGAAGCTCAGGAAAAACTGATGATGCTCAACAGTCGTTTAGCTTTTCTTCAATCTACAATTCTCATCTCTAAATGACATGGTTTGATATCTTCTACGAATATCATGAGGTGCATGGTCCATCTTCTCACTAAATTCGGTATCGTACTGAAAAATGAAAATTTGAAAAGGTATTCCATGAATACAGGAGAGTTCCTTTTTGTCTAATACACGGCTTAGGTGGAGGCATGCATTTTAGCTGAGATGTTCCCGTCCTATCTCTACCAGTAAATTAATCTATTTCCTACAGATATTCAATATTGAAGAATTCTTAATGTAATGTTAGGCCTGTGAATCAGAATATTACTTTGTATTGTAAAATATTCCTTGTAAAATGAAATCGCCACAAGAAAGAGCGTACTTACGGTTTGTAATGAACTAAAGAATACTCCATAAATATTGGTTTGTGGGTGAATTGGTATGGAATTTTTAATAACATGGAATCTGGCTTATTTTTTATTTTTATTTGGAATAGATGTTTCAAAATTACAACTTAATTCTTAAAGCAATAAGGATAACAGTGAAATTTGAATAATCCCCAGTTTTAAACTGTTTAGCTTCCTGAAGCAAAAGAAATCATTTTGCAAGTAATTGCATTCAAATTTCACTTCTCCAGTTGCAATCCATGTGGGAGTATGGTTGACTTTGGAAAGGAGTCCATTCAAACTCCTCCACTTGAGTATTCAAGATATATTCCATTCTAAGAAGTGAAATATAATCTTTAGGGTTTCTAAAGGGGAAAAGAAATTTGGCAAGGTATACTAGACAAATTGTTAACACTAAGAAGCTAGGAAGAGAAACATGAATGACCGAATCAACAATGAAATAGGATTCACATCGAATTCATGACAATGTACGTATGCTGAGATGGTCAATATAGGAATCCTCTCTCTAAATTAGGATATAAGTAGAAGACCATACTAGAGCCAACACACAAGCAAGATATAACTGAAGGGGCATAAGTATGATGGTTTTAACTGCATTTAGAAGAGGGTAATCCACAGTCAATATCAAAGATACAGGCTCTAATTAGATTCTAACAATGGCCTCTAGGCCTAAGCAAGAGCAATCATGATTTAACGGATGTAAGATGGCATTTGCTGCTAAGCAAGAGCTGTAATATAAAGATCTATAGTGTAAGAGATAAGAACATGTTACGCTATTCCATCCAATACATGACATGCACATACAATCATTGACCAAGTAAAGGAAAGAGAATTGGGATATACATACTTACCTTGGGGACACTATCAATGCATTAATATTCCTCTTCGGCTTGTAGCAGCTTGTGGGAGTCTTTTGTGGGTGGAGACTAAAAAGGATGGGACAAAGACCTAAATAGACCAAAGTAGGTGACTCCAAAGATTTAGGTAGACCTTATTCAAAAGCCCCTTTTCTTGACTTCTCCTAGTAACCAATGCTTTAGTGGTGACTAATGTGTAGGCCCCATTAAACCCTAAAACCTCTTAAACCTTAAGCACAAATTTGTGAGAAAAGGAAAAGTAGATTGTATGAAGATATATATTCGAAATGAAATGACAATAGTGATGCTTATAAATAGGGATATATAACCTAAAGACTCTGACTTAATTGACGTCATTGGCCCAGCCAATGACATTAGCTGGATAACGATTCTGCAAGACATTATTTATTGACCATGGCCAATGATACCAGTTCTACAAGACTTAATGTTTCTGACCATATTTGCTTTAAAGCTTTGTCTTTTATTATAATAATTCTCTTTCTCCCAAGTCAAAGAACACTCGGATTATTATCATTTTTGTATACATGATGGTAAGCAAAAATACAATTATATGTGTTGAATCCCTACATGCTATGTTTAAACTGGAATATTGCTTGTAACTAAAATAGTTAGGAGAGATATTAACCAATAAAAGGACTAACATAGTAGTAGGACTAAAATATATTTTGTAGTGTCATTGGAACATTAAGAGTAGCATACTCCTTATGGTCAACAAATATCCTATTAATGTTACAATTAAAATGTGATGATTTTGTTTGTGTTGCTAACAAAAAGAAAAGACTGTACTAGCAACACTTTCACAATTGGATATTGAGAATTTACATTTTACTCATATTCCTCCAAGTATGTGTCTTTCTAATCTTTGACCAAAATGTATGATGTTTTCTTACCATTTGAATCTCTAGAATGCTTAGATTACTTCCGCATTCAACTTATGGAAAGCTCCGAGCAATGAACTAGGTTATAAGATCTAAGTATTAAATATTGATGAGTTAAGATGATTTATGTTTAGTTCTTCGTCATCTCCATGGTAAATCTAGGCAATGACAGTTTGTTATATTTTGTAGAGCATGCAAAATTAGTTACGCATTTGATTTTGAGAGAAGGATTGGAAGCTTATCGCCCATCACATATTTGGTAGATGTTTCAACTTAGATCAAATGTTTATCTCTATGGTTAGCAAAGCTTCAATCTGATTATGACGCACATACGAAGCGCATCACCTCACCAAATGTAACTTCTCTTATCCCGTAATTTTGATCGATTCATGACATTTTGTGACTTGTCACGCGAACATGACACTATGCTTTTGCTTGTGCTTTCTATAATTTTTAGGAAAAGCTCCACCGGTAATTCAACGAATGTGGGATAAAGTGAATGAATCTCAGGAGAAACTGGTGATGCTCAACGGTTGTTTAGCTTTTCTTCAATGTACAATTCTCAGCTCTAGATGACATGGTTTGATATCACTGTGAATATCATGAGGTGCATGGTCCACTTATTAGATATCTGATTTAACCTAAATGGTTAATCCTTATAGGGGGTGGCAATAGATTGTAGATTATCATAATCAATCAGTTTCCAAAGCTTATTACAATAATATTAGGAATAATCATTAAACAAAGCTAAACAATGATAGTTAATGAAACAATGCACTAGCAATGAGAAGGAGAAGAGGGCTTACCTTATATCATGGATTGTGTGTTGATTTGGGTTGATCGATCACTAGAAAAGGATGGAAATGATTTGTGAGCTTCGTTGTTGAAATTGTGTCCTAAATAGTTGTCTAGACCAAAGTGTATGACATGGCCCAAAGCGTACCCTCGTTATGGCCCTTTTTGTACACCCTTGTCCCTCTACACTTTCAGCTCCTACAACTTTCTAGGTTTGCACATTGCTTCTGATTTGCTCATGTCCTGTAATTTGGACCTTTGACAATGTGCGATGCTCGTTGTGCAGCTGATTGAACCTTCAAAATCCTAAATGGTGAGACAGTCTGCAAAACAAACATTAGTTGGGTTATGGGCACCCCTATGCACCAACAACATCGCCACTACTTTGAAGAGGTCGCAAACCACACATCTTTCTCACCTAGCATGTGATATCTAGAATATATGCAACTATATTGATAATCATGATCTTTGCAACAATGTGATTGTACTTGACCTTTGCCCTAGCTTGACTTGACTTTGATAATGTGTCTTTTGTATTTGTAGATCTGAGTGGATGACTGCCCTAGAATGAGTATGTGGAGCTCAAGGGAGTCTTGGAATAGCTTTTCTTTTGATTGCTCTTAGTGTTTGCTCATTGGAATGTTAGGAGTCAAGTAGATAGAATGCCCTCCTCAATGGGAGATAAATAACTTGCGATATATGTTTTGGGTCATGAAAACATGGAAAATGCCAACTAAAAGTGTACCAAAGAGATTGAAATAAATAAAAATTGTCGTTTGAGCGAAAGGGACCAAAGCGGCTAGGTGGGTCCATAGTGTATGGATGTTATGGCCCTTTCTAGGTGCTTTGGTCTTAGATGCATGTGCAAATGATCAGGAATTGGAATTGCAATGTGCAAGGGTATAGTCTGATTTGATGGAGTAATATGACTGTTATGCAAACAACTAGGTTGTGTGTGCAAGTAAGGATGAGTGAGATATAGAAAGGGATAACATGATTGGCAAAATTGAGCAAGTGTGGGCTAATGCAAGAGTATTGTACAATTTGTGTTGTTGCAAGACATGAATTACCAAAATGAGTGTCTACATTTCCAATCTAGATTTATGATCCGTCTAGACTTCCAATTAGAAAAGTACAAACCATGGTCATGGTCACATGAGATATGACTGAGATGATTGAAAAGTATGAACAAATGGATGTGGAATCTAATGGCTACTTTGGTTGAGCCCTTAGAAGATAAGAATGCTCTAAAGGTAAAAATGACACATTACATTGGTTGAAAAATAAAGTGGAGTGATGTGTAATCATTGTGGAAAAGAAGTAAATCATGTTCAATACTTTTGCAATTACATATGATCCTATAAAGCAATTATCTTTTGCACTAGAAATATTTTGGAAGAAGTAGGTGATGAATATGGAATTGTGGAAGACCAAATTGCTAATTGGGGATTAAAATCAAGAATACCTTGGATAAAGTTGTGAGTATATAAATTTGTGTGAAATAGGAAAAGATAATAATGATTCAGTTCACTTTTTAAGAGGTGTGTGGAAAGTAGGTTTGTAGAGATGAAATTGGAAGTACAACACCGTTGGGAGAAGATACTAAAGATAGAATATATGTAGAAACATTGAGTCTTGTTGAAAGAAGTGTGTAACAAAGGGCGTAGTTGAATAAATAGATCAATGATGTTGAGATGATCCTTGAGCATTTGTGGAGCAACAACATGAGGATTGTGAAGAAATAAAGGAATTTGTGATAGAGGTTTACGAGAGATTTGGACAACAATTGAAAATTTTTATAGAATGAGATGGATCTTGAGAAGGTAACCAATGGTATAAGTTTTGTGGGAGCTATAGGAAGAGACACAAGATGCCTTGAGACAGTGGTAGGGGTTTTACATATTTGTGCAAGAAAAGGCAATAGAATTGACCGAGCCAAGAGATGGAGATACAAAAGTCAAGTAGAATTGTTGATTCTAAGCTTAATGTGTATACAGAGGACAACCAACTAATTATTCTTTATTATTTTGATAGTTTACAAAAATACACATTATTTAGCATTTTTTGAGAGATCTTGAGTGCAAAATTTTATTCAAGGATGAACAAGTATTTTGATATGGGGAGATGTTGATAGCGTAATTTGTGGGATCACCTTTAATATTGTTGCATGGGTAATACATTCAAAGAAAAACACACGTGTGAATTACATTCATTCTTCATGAGAAATATAGATGTCTAAGGAACATTGGAAAGCACCGAGAATGAAATGTTGGAGGATGATCAAGGATCACAAGAGGTGGATAGTGCATGACAACTAGGTTCTAACTAATAAAGGTAATGTGTAACAAATAAGCACCAAAAAAGCATGGGAATATTTGGGATCACATAAACATCTTTGTGGGATATTTGAGTACCTATAAAATCTATAACTAGTAAGAGAGAGGTCCGAATTTTGAGAGATTAATAGGAACTACTTTGACAGGAGTTGTTACAAAGACCACGGAGGGGCACATGTGCAAGGATATAAGCTTTGGATTTGAGGGGAAGTTTGGTTCAAGGGATTAATGGAAGAGACAATGTAGTGATTTTCTTTTCTTGGATTTATACAAATTGTTATTGTACTAGAAGTTTGCATGTATTCTATGTGTAATTGTATAATTATATTTTTGTTATGAAATATAATGGGAAGTGAGGGTCATGAGTACATTTTTACATGAATGTATTAATATGTATGGATGGTGTGTAGTTATATGTTGTATGTTTGGATCTCACCATCTTGTGCGAGTCATCTATTTGATTGCCTCTTTCATGTCACTCTACAACACCAAGGTTATTTTTTGCTCGTATTGTGCTTAGGGTGAGATGATCAGCCACAACATTGACCTATAGAACAATGTAGGAATGGTTATTCTTGCCAACACATAATCTCTAACATGTCAACCCTAGACCCCAACATTACTCATAAAGCTAGAAAAATGCAACGGGAGAATGACCTATGAAGCCTAAAAATGTATAAAGTAAATTTTAGAAAATCTAAGAAAATTTGTCAAGGCTTTGCCACACAATATGATAGAGGGGGATAGGATTCTAACAAATAAACATAAAAATAACTTACCTTAAGGGTTATTCGTTGTAGAAGAGTGGAGCGGGGGCCCGAGTGAATGAAGTCTCAAGTAGGAGGCTGGAGATAATAATGAATGCAATGGCCGATGATTGATTATATGACCATTTTTGGTGATTAGGGTTTGAGAACAAAGTGTACATGTGTGGGGGGTGTGAAAATGTATGATTTTTTAAGTGGTGCGAGATAAACATAGTTGTGTGCTTTAACACCTTACCCTACAACTCCATTGGTACCCATTTTTCAAGTCTCACTTGTGGGTAAGAGAAATGTGGGGTTTATTCGAGTTTATTTTCTATAATCACATCCCCTACCTTTTTATATGTCAAGTATGGTTCACATGTGTTATAATAGTGAGTGCATACAATTTTTTCTTCCATGCACTCTCTAACACATACTTTGTGTTTGATCTTGACCCTAGGTTTTGTAAGCATTATAGTGAAGCCGCATTGGGGTTTTTTTTTACAGTGTGTGTTGAGGGTGTGATTCGGGTGTATCATCTTGACTTATTTCCTTGTGTCCTCTCATGCACATGTGTGTGGCTATTATGTCTTTCACTTAGGATCCCTCTTACCACATGCGTGTCGATGAGTTTTTAAACTTACACTTCACGCCTTGATTTTTATATAACTTAGTTTCCTCTCTCTAACTATTTTTTATCCTCACATGCACATATGGGATACATGATTTCATTGAGTGTTACTCCTTGTGTGTTTGTGAACTTTGGTTTGGGATGCATGTGGGCTCATGTGCACATGTGCAGTCAATTTGCAAGGTCTTGACATAACATATTCTTATCTAGCACTTATGGCCATCTTTGATATCAATCACATGGTGATATCTTCCCCTTGAAATGCATGCGACCTCATAGATTCCTAATTTTATTTCCCTTTATCATGCACATGGGCCAAAATTTTCAAGGGCAATGTCTCATTGATTTGCAACTTGAAGGCTCTAGACAAGAAATTTATAATCAGATCCTTGACAAGGACAACATCTAAGACTCAAAAGTTATAGATATTGAAGGAAATTTTTTGGGGATACAACAAGATTAAAAGAGTGAATAGATTTAAAGATACAATAAAAAGTTGGTATAGATTGATTATGCGGTTGAAATAAAAATTCTTACATGTGGATTACCAAGTGGAATTGTTTAAGAAATTACAAAAATGTGATAGAATTAATTGGTGAAAAATATTACACTAAAGAATTTTATAGGCTCACTATCAAAGTGGGTCATGTTTATGGTTACATGAGATAAGATTTGATGTTATATGAATATATTGTACATAGAATATCTCACCTTATGTTAATGGATTATGCAAATCAATACATTGTGAATTCGGAATATCTCACATTCTATCGAAAATAAGTATTAGTGTATAATGAAGGAAGAAATGTTATGTAGGAAAACAAAGAGTAGTGTAAGGCATGGGAAGGTTTGTCTCGTGGTTATGGAAAAGTGATAGCAAAGGAAAAACTATGAAAGAAGGTGAAGATGGCACATCTCAATATAATGATGGTGTGTGGAGAAGTAGGGGGATGGGTAGAGGATCATATACATGACCATGGAGATGGATTCATATGTACATAATTTAGGTGCAAGAGAATGGACGTAGAAATTTTGAGTTTCAACACATATAACGATGGGCATAAGAGAAATTATGCAAGTGTGCATATCCCACTAATATATGATGAGAGTATTACACCAATTAAGCATATAGAAGAGACAAAAGAATGGAGAAATCCTCATGATGATGAGAGTCTTGTTAAAGCTAGTAAATAGAAAAAGCAATCTTTCACAATGAAAGAATCTCTTCAAAACCTCTTGTAATCCTAACGGAAAATTATATAAGGTAATTATTGATCTTAGTAGTAAAGATAAATTATTTAAGATATGATCAAACTATGGGTTTGAAAATAATGCATTCAAATTCCCATTGATTTCACTTTTATTGTGAATCTATTCATTCCTTTTTAAGTTTTAAGAATGTTTAACTAACATACATAAAAAGGATTGAAATAATGTTACATGTGGATATTCTAATTTAATTAACTTCCAACATTAATTGCACAAATCGAGAATAATGCTTTCTAAAGTGACTATTGATCTAGCAACTATCAAAACACAAGGGAAATATTGCACTTAGCTGATTCTATGTGGATCTAGAAGAGTCTAAGTGATTTGAGTATAGGAACAGGTTAATTTAAGACTGAAAATGCTTCATTATTGAAATCGCACCGGAAACTAAACTTGGTCAAAATCATACAACTAGGTCTAAAACGTTTCATGACGGTCCCGACCCTTCTATATGGTCTTGGACCTACTTGGAATATGGGTCTACAACTTGCTGAGTGTTTTCTTTCCGAAAATATATGTTTCGTGTCTCTCTCTTCTTCACTCACCTTTAGAATGGATTTGTAAACTCTGCTCAAACCCTAGAACCCTTGTAGTGCAAGAAGAAGTTCTGTGAAACAAACTTAGGTGGGTTGTGGTCACCCTTGTGCACCGCCAACATTGTCATTACTCTGAATAGGTATTAAACATCACATTGTTCTCCTAACATGTGATATCTACCATAGTGCAATCGGACTTGACAATCGTGCTTTGACAATGCTTTGTTTGAGTTTCACACTTGCTTAAATACTTGGGAAGGGTCACTTTTCTTGCTTGTAGAATGAAGATGGAGACTCCTAGACTTGGAAAGAGAATTCAAACTTGTAGAGGGTGCTACCCTAATGGATGTGCATGAGTTATTTCACATTTTAGGGAGCTTGGAGTGCCTTTTGTGTTTTCTTTTACATGAGGAGTTCTTAAAGTGTCAGGTTACCAAATGAGGTATGATTTACTTTCTTATATATGCTTCCAAAGGTTGTTATGTCATGAAAGGTCAACCAAGGGGATATATTTTCTTATAAGAATGTGATAAAATCGAAATAATTTTCCTAAGACATGTTGGTCCAAAACCATACAATATAGGTCAAGATATAATTTTACGTCCCGACTAAAGCGGCGTTTTTGGACCGGAGGGAGAAAAGATAATTTTTACTTCATGGGTCAAAGGATGGATGTTTTAGAAGATGTGTTTTGTGCAGTTAAACTTGTAAACCGACGACGAGAGAGTTTTGTAAAGATAAACAAGTAATTGAAGGGATATTATGGTGTGTTAGATAAGAGTGAGGAGAGTGCATTTGTCCATGCAAGTGTACAATGTCAATATTAGCGAGTCGAGACGATAGATTTCCAAATTTGAGTGTCTATATTTGCCTCCCCTTAAGCATGAAATGAAATTGCATGCTAAAAAGATATATGAGTGTGTAGACACACTTTATCTTTCATCGCAATAAAATGTTTTTGTAGTATCCCATTATGTTGGTGTTGGCATGCTCCAAAATGAAACTTGCAACACATAGTGTAGTCAATGCCCAAGATAGGAAATTGAATCTTAACTCAAATGTAATTATAGTATTGTAAAGAAGTTTGCAACAAGAAATACCAAAAAATATGCAAAACATGGAAGGAATACACGTGTTTATTTTATGGAAGGAATGTGCTCCCATTCTTGTGCCTTGTATATTTACCGAACTTTGATGAATAATTGGGGTTATCGGTCCCCAATTTGTGTCAAGAATGATTCTATGTGTTAGGTGTACTAACCCAACACATGAATGTCGAAGAGAAGAACCAAAATTTTGAGTATTTGAAGCACCCCGCCGAGGAATAAGACCATGTATTAAAGTCATTCAAAGCAAATATGATATCTTCCCCTTAAGTGCAAAAGGATAGGAAAGTTTTTTCGCAAAGAACTTATCAGCTTCTATAAAACCCATAACCCCACGAGACCATACCACTAATTATGGATATAAGTCCAATTTTGTAAATTAGGACACACATTAGAAAAGAGAAATAATTGCCCTTATACTCTTCCCATGTGCCGCATAAGCGATTTAAAACTAAATAGAGGCGATTGCATTCTAAAATTTGAGTGGAGAAAGGAAACACATGCCCGATGTGCCCAAAATCAAGATGAAATCGAGTACGGTGGAGAAAAAGAGAATGAAATACTTCATTCCCCCTGAATTTGTGTCAAATTGAGTCAATATGAGTATGAAACTATAGTGCCCCATCCCTCGTGCTCTTTTTCTTCTTCGACGACCGTGTTGCTAAATGTCGAATGTTGTTGCATTTCTGATAAACATTAGGGGCTTCGCCTTGTCGAGCTTACCTGTTGATCACTCTTATGCTTGGGCTCTCGATTAAGTGATTTTGTTTTGTCCCTATCGTTTAGATCCTAAAGGATTATTTCAAATCCCTTTTAGGTGTGAGGGTGTTTTAAAACATAATAAAAATAATTAGTAAATGAATGGGTATCAATTATATTTTTATATGTGTATATTAATAATAAAATCTTATTTTGAATTAATTAAGCCTTTCTAGGCCCCTACGCATGCTTTTGTCACAAGTTATTGGCTATTTGACGTTTCTCGCCCACCGAAATTGTAAATATGTATGGTCAATTTTTCCTCTGCTTAGCGTGGAAATATGGGATTCCTTGTTTCCTTGGTTCCCGGAAAGTGGGTGCGTGGAGTTTAATGGCCACCCTTTTGTCCTTGGTTTTCCTTTCTAGCCGCCTTCTCATTAAAATGTCTGACCCGACTGCTGGAGTGTGTTGGGCGTGGCGTGTGTTTGGTGGGGGGGTCGTTTTCACTGTTTTAGTGGCGTTTGGTTTTGTGCAGACTAAAACTTAGTTGGTTCGTGCACAGTCTACAGGTGTGCCATTTCAAAACCATATTCCTTCTAGCACATCTTTTAGATAGTTCTTTCTCCCACGTTTTGCTGGAAGACAGGGGCGCCACCATTTGAAGGTTGAGCTGAAGAAAGAGACAAAACTGCAGGAGAAAATGAGGCTACAGTCGCACGCATATATCAAGCAGCTAGATGAGGCAGAGCCTTGGATTCCATTGGAGGCACATGGTAGTGATAGCCCTGTGACAGAGATGGGAGTCGACAGCAAATGGTTGCAGTTGAAAATTTCTAGATACCATTTAGCATGAACCCGTATAATTATGTCAATACACTGGTACCAGGGAGGACAAATGCCAGTTTGAATGAGGCAAAACCCAATGAAGACAACATAAATGAAGGATTCTCAAGAAGTTTCTTGGATACATTACCACTAGAACAACGGTTTGAAGTGTTACTCTCAAAGGGACGTGTTCAAGTTCTACAGTTTGAACGCCTCATGCGGCTTGCTCCTGCTGGTTCGACAGACCAAGAAGTACTCGATATACTTCAGCTATATGCACTCTTGTCCAGGGGTGCGTTGGGCACCAGCTAGTCCGTTACAGTGGAGAAATATCCAAAGTTAGGGACTATATCCTTCTCTTATTCAATAAGAATCGTTTAGTGCACCATGAACAATTAGAAGAGCTAAAACTTCCCAAAGAGATTCTAAGAAAACTTATCTGCTCAAAAACTAAATCCTAGGGCAGTTGCAGCTGTTGTAGCTGCTTCAAAGGGGGCATCTGCACCTGAACCCGAGTTAAAAAGTGTTATGGATCAGGTTGCTACAAATGTTAATAGTGTATACTTTTTATCTTCTTTGGGGAACAAAGACTTGGATCCTTTCAGGAATGTGGTTATTGCACTTCTTCGTACCAAGGGACCTGGTACAACCATTCGTAAGATAGACATAAACAAGGCATGTAAGATAAAACTTGGAAGTGAAGTTCCTCAACCTTTGTCAGCATCCTCCCCGCATGTGCAAAAATAAGAGCTTTAGAATTGAGCATGGAAAACCATCAAGGCATAGAAAACAAGATGTTTTGTTTGCAATGCAACTTCCCTGGTAGACGTGTATGCAAAATGGTGGAGCTGAGGATGCTCGTGGACTAGTTGACGAAGTGCCCAAGCAAGAGACTGAACCCAAGCCTGCGGCTTCGACCGACTTCGTTCTCCAGGCATGGTCCTTCTTCCCTTACCTCTCATAATTCTCGTGTTTTAGTTCTCTTTTGCAATTAAATAGAATTTTAAATCATTAGGACTTTTAATATAGTTAAATGTCCCTTCAACTCATTGCAAAACAATCTAGTGTCGTGTCGCAACTCTCGAAGCCATTATAACTCGCCTACTTTAAACCATGAACTATCACCCTCGCTTCGAGATGATCTAGAAAACTCTTACTCTTTTGATCGCTTCAATATCGTTTTATCGACCAGACAAATTTGACTCTCCATTGATTAAGTTGACCTTCTTCCTGCTTAAAATAGTTAAATTTTGCAATTTTCGGAGACTCACTAAGTACCCTTCGCAACTCTGGAAACGAGATGTGAAGTTTCATTCGGGTACCTTGGTATACGAGGAGTCGCCTTGATTTTTGGTTTGACCCGAAACGATCATATGACATCCTTTTGACGCCCTTATAGGAGCCCTGTAACACTGGTTTACAACAGTAGAAAGTTGTTAAAACTAGAAAGTTGGCTTTCGTTTTGGATCGCCAATTGAAACCCGGAAAGAGAAATCACTTCCCGTCTTCACAAACCTCTAGCGATTATACTAGACAAATGCATGGAACATTCAGTATAGGAAAGAGAACTTTTCGGGATAGTTTGGCGAAGCCATTTTGTAGGCCTCGGTCGCAGTTTGACAAGGTCAAACTGGTCCAGTTTCGTCTTGTCGCTCCAGAAAACTTGTCACCATTTGAAAATGGTTTACTAGTTCTCAGCCCCATCGACTCTGATGAACTCTCCTTATGTAGGGGAACTAGTAGGAGATGTCTCGTTGCGTGCTTCTCCTTCGAACGTCAGTTATGGACGTGGGTTTCTGGGCCCTCGAGTTAACTTTTGGCATTTTATAACTGGGTGAACTACGACCAGTGGCCCCGGAGAACTAACCGCCAAACGTAAACCATTCGCTCTTTTTCAATTCCGTCGATTCTTTATGAATTCTTGGTATATCTGGGGACACGTAGAAATTTAATCGTGACGTGCATGCTCATTGGAAGTTAACCTTTGGAAGCAGTTTCTTAGCCTCCGAGCCCGTTTTGTACGTTTTGCAGCTAGTGAGAAAATGTAAAAGTAGAAAGTTCGGACCCTCGTAGGGTTGCCAAATCACCCTGGAAACTTTTAACACACGTAAATAACTGTTTAAAACACTATAATGAAACTTGTTGTGTGTATTGGAGCTTTAGACAAAATGATATTTTCTCTCTCTTCCTTTCTCTCTCTCTCTCTCTTCTGAGTTTATAAAATGAAGAAAAAAATGAAATGCAATGATTACATGTTTCTAGGTTTTATTTTTATTTCGATTGCATATTGTAGTTATTGTCAGATGTAAATGGGAACTGAAAAATGATAATTATGATTGTTTTAGGGTGGATGCCATGCCAGCGATTTATCGTTGATATCATGCTCACGTGGGTTTTGCAAGATGGAAGAATGACGACCAAAGGCGACGTGTAATTTAATTATTATTATTGTAATTTTTATAGGTCATTGTAAAATGAATAAATGTGGAATGTAGTCTCTTATTCTTTGAAAAGTTATAAATGAAATTTGTTAATATGTATGATATGCCAGTTTTAGGGATACTTAGGAAATGTGCCTCTAATCACCAGTTCAATTTGATTTTAGTTGTGTATAAAAAAAAGAGGTTTGATTTATATAAAGCAATTTTGAAATTGAAGTTAAGATATTGTGGTACCTTCTCAGTATTCAATAAATGATTAAATTAATTATTGGGTTACCTTCTTACATTGCAGACACATTAAAGAGTTTTAATGGGAACACTCAACCCTAATAAAATATTCATGCATAACTTGCCTGTATGTGTGATCCCGTTCTACCAAATAAGAAAATTAAAACCGAAGAACGACCTTAAACTTTGCACTTGATGAGACCTCATAGGTTAGGTAAATAAAACCCCTCGTTGGAGTATACCGTCATAGTCATTAGGTTTAGCGACATTGTCGTGAACCCATATTTTAGGAATAACATGGTCCAACCTTATCCAGAGTATGCGGTTTCCTTCTAGTTTTGGTAATCACGAGAAGAATGTCCTCTCTTCAGGTCCAACACCATGCTGAGTGTTGAAGATCGCCTTAGAAGTCACCTTATGAGTCCTTGTTCGAAGGAACGACTAAGCGGTGCAACCCTGGATTCTATCAAAATAACACCTTGGTATGTCCTTGAATGTGGTTTAGTATAATTTTGTCCACCTGCCTTAAACTCTTATATAGTTGAGGCATAGGTCATTGAGTGCATAATGGAAGAAACCAAACCTCGCTGATTAGGAGGTGTCACTTGTGGTTCGTGTATGGTCTACAATTCTTCCGACCATATACCCCTTTCCGATGGTAGTCAAATACTTCTGTAACTCCTGATTACACAACAATGCTATGAATGAGACCATAGTGCGATGTATAAGCATATCCTAAGATGAGAACGAGATTTAAGATTAGGATGGAGGTCACTCATGAAGTCCTTAAAACTTAATTAAACATAATCATGTGTTTCAAAGAATATAAGTCACCTTGGTGCGACCAAACTATGAGAAAACAAAAGATATGTATATATAGATATATATAAATCTTATAGGAATTCAATAAGTTTTCAAATTATAATAACAATGGTAGAGAAATAAATTCAGTGTGAATCGAGAATCATTTTGGTGCAAAGCTGCCCTGTATCTAATATCTCCGTCAAATCCTTTGATTGCGTTTTGGGCATCAAGTCACTTTCGTTTGAGTTGTAAGGGTAAAACTGTAGACATCAAATAAACGTTGGAGAAGAATATTTTTGCATAATAATAGGATAATTAAGTACTTTGTATGCAATTTGATTTATGCCAAATATGTATATCAGTTATGGAAATTTATATAAAGTATAAGAAGCCAACTTGAGAAGGTGGAATTGTTTTTTTTTAACCGCGGAACAAACTTAAGAAAATTTAGGTGGACAAACGAGGAAATTTATCCTTGCTCGAAATGTCCTTGGAATGTTAACTTTAACCAAAAATACAGTTAAAGTAATGATATGTCGTGGGTTCGTTGTTCCTATAGTCATGTTTCTTGTGGTTGGGTCTTTCCTAGTATTCGTTCGTTGGGAAGAGTGTGGTATCGACATGTCGATGTCGTCTGCATGTGTCTATGTGAGTCGATGACTTATGTGATTGTCACATGTGTGTCGAGTTTTGTACTTGGAGCCCTTACTGTGTTGTGTGTCGTGAGCAATGTAAGTCAAAAAAAAAAATTATCCTGGTATTTTTCTGTTGTATTTGGGTGCGTAAAATGTGGGCACTACAGAAACCATATAAAAATGTTGTAACAATGATGAAAACCCTGAGACTATTGAAAGATCTCGAATAAAATGCTTCTTGGGTAAAACCATATAATAGGTCGAAGCTGTTCATAGAGTCCTAATCGAACGTATGTTTTTGACCCCTATAAATTATGTTGATTTTTTGTGCCCAGTCCAATTTGAGGTATTTTGTCATCTTTTTCATGTCTATGCCCAAAATAATGCATGCATCCGGTAGAAATGTAGAATAAACCTTAGATGTGTTCCACCTCTCTTTTGAGTCATGTGCGAAGAATAATTTGAGTGCATGACTCAAAAGAAAAGATATACACTCATAGCTTAGTATCTACAATTATGTATATAACCTTTGAAATGATTGATGTGGTGGCCACCAAGAAGAAATTGTTTCTTGTAAGGGGGATTCACATGATATAAACCATGACACAAAATGAGGGCAACAACAACAAGAAGCATGATAACAATAACAATGTTAATGCCAAAAAATAATAAGAACATCAATAGAAACCATATGTTAGTTAAAAACAAGTGCATATAATGTAGAAACAAGTGCAAATATGTCAAACAGTGTCACACAAAAGATGAAATTCTTGTAAACATGGGACACCCACGGTGTCACAAGACAATCAAGGCCCTTGATCCTGCAAATAAGAGATACATAACCACACACAAGGCATGATGTTGCAAGACAATCAAGGCCCTTAGGCCACAATCAAAGTAGAAAACAAGCATACACACACAACTAGAAAGCATGTAGAACAAACATGTTTATCTAAATACATAGAATATGATAGAAAAGAGCTAGTGAAGTAATATTTGTAAGTGTTACACAAGACACATGTTTTAGTCTTGTTAGCCCAAAAGATAACAAATACACAATATATATGTAACCAATTAAAATGAGGAAAGAAATTAACTATAATGAAAATATAGCACTTGGATATAGTATGTAAAAGTAGATGCCCCCAGAGGTTAATAGTCCTGGGAAAAGGGGAGACCGAACCTATAATCGTATATCACTTTGTGTATGTCTTGTATCATGCTCAATATACCATGTGAATGTATGTATGTAAAGAATAAATCTTATCTACCAAAACAAAGGCATTGACATCATGTATAATGTAAAGTGCCAACAATGTCTGCATTTATAAAAACATGTCCCAATTTTGTAATTTTACAAATATTTGAATGGTTTTGGATTTTGAATGTACTTTAGTGTCGATATAGAGTATGCTGACTAAAGATGGGAAGCAAGGTTTACCTGTGTGTGTGCTTCTATGCTGTGCGTGCACATGCGCGCATTTGGGTTTATGTGTGTCCGTGCACATAAAGTGAGGTTCAGGTGTGGAACTGCTCCCTTAATATAGTCAAGTTGAACATATAAACAGAGTGTGTCACCAAGAAGCAAGGGGGATAAAATTAGAGCTATCCCATGAGAACTCTACGAGCATGTGCAATGACTACCGAAGATGATGGAGGACCAATCCTCTAATGTGTCATAGAAATTGACTCAAATGTAAGCAGAACCAAGGTGGTGATATGTGTCGAAAAAGGCCTATGAGGAGAACCAAAAATAGTAGAGCATTGAGTAGAGTGTGTGTTTTACTGTAGAATGGACTAGGAGAATGAGGATTCCTAGAAGACCTGTGAGAAACTATGGAGTGATCCGTAAAGCTAGAAGATTTGTGTAAAGTCTTGTGAGAGTGTGAACCACTAGAGACAATGTGCGCAAAAGAAGGCCTAGGAGGAGACCTAGAGGCCCTAGAACTATGTGGTGCAACATGTGCAACTAAAGGCCTATCATGAGACTTAGAACTATGTGAATCCACATGTGCAATAAAAGGCCTATCATGAGACCGAGGGTGGCTAGTGTTATGTGAAGTAATATGTGAGACAATAGACATATCTGTAGATGCACTAGAAGGGATAGAAATTGTAGAAGAACTAGGCATGCTATGAGAGATATCCCAAAAAGGAATACTTTGAATAGTGAAAACTTTTTGATGAATAAACTTTATACATTGATGAATGTCAATGATGAATGGAGCATCCCTAAGAGAACATATCGAAGGGAGACCGAGATGTAATATTCCAAAGAGCAACATATTTATAAACCAAGAATGAAGTGTGTGTGGTGGCAAACCCAACCTGTAATGTGTAACATGATGCCACAAAAGTGTTGATTAGAATCAAACGCGAGACTCTCAAAAGGAATTCCAAGAGATTTAAGTAATGGCCATGCAAAAACATTATCTTTTTTATGTGGGATAACCAAGACACCTTGAATATGAATCTAATGAATATATACTAGAATAGATAATGTGTCAGAGATAAGTGAATAATCTAGATTAGAATCATCAAAAGAAATGATTGGTGTAGAAGATGATGTGCGAGTAAAAGTGCAAATCATAGCATCAAGTGGATGCACAATGAGTGTTATGAACTTCCGAAGTAAATGTTTCATTAGTATGCTTACGATCATTAAATATTCTCAGCTAAGAATTTTGATTGGTAGCCTTAGAAGATTTAGTAGGTCCATCTCATTCAATTGCATTAGAGTCAATAAGATCCTGAATGATGTGTCGTGGCTCAAGACATCTATCCGTAAAGTGACTTATACATATATGATAATCATAATAAGCTTTAGCATCAAAGTTCTTACTTTGAGGATTTCTCGTATCAACCTCAAATGATGGAGGGAGAGACACAAGATTGCACTCAAGTAATTGTTTTAGAACCATGCATAGAGGACAAGGTAACCATGTAAATTGTCATCATGATAAAGTATTGTGTTTAGTTTATAATCCTTACTTTTATGATTTCATTCAAATATAATATTTTTCTAAGCAATTTATTTAATTAACTCCATTTGTTTTTTTATGCTCGATTCAATTTCATATTAAACTAGATTTTTTGGTGTGTTAATGAGAATTAACCCACATAATCTAAATCTCCTTCTTCCTAGAAAAAAATTCATCTCATTTAGGTGGAGAGCTATGTGTGATTTGAGGCCTCTTCATAGTAGTGTCAACATAGATGGTGTATGAATCCCTCTTCAACCCAATCACTAACATGTTTGTAAGTGTTTTACCCTAGGTTAGGATTTTGGGTCAAATTGGTTGGTTTTAGAGGGTTCCTCATATTTTCGAGACCTAATATTTCACATCAAAGCATAATTCATTCACTCACACATGTTTAGAAATTTACATAGCATCGTCTATTTCCTAGGCCAAATCATCCAATAAGATAAAATTACCAAACAATTTGGTCCAAAGAGAATGGTTTTGTCAATTTCTACAGTGCATCTCCAGAGTTAAGGACGAAGCACCTATAGGATATTTCTATCCATTTTATCCCTTTTTCATACCCAAATCATCTTCCATAGTAGTTAGATAGCTAAGTTCACTCATATACTCATGTCTTACTCTATTTCTAATGTGTTCTAATTGATCTATATTTTAATGTTCTATATGTGTGGTCAAGACTCAATATTGATGTTTAATTAATAATTTGAATATACATCATGTTCTAACCCTAACTTGGATTTAAATAAGTAAAAGGAATCATCAGCTTTCCACACTCTTATTTCTATTTTTCAGGCTAAACCAAGAACTAAAAATAGTAGTGACACAAAGGGTGAAAGATGCCAAAGAAGGTAAAGGTGCTTCTTATACATCGATTGTGTTTCCCACCAACAATGAAACTAAAATTAATACAAGTGTAAAAATTCATAATTACAATGTGCTAGAAAAATATTTTTTCAAGGACAAAATGGGGATTTCATCAACGCTTTCGGGACTAATTCCTTCCACTTTAAGATGGGGAATCTCCCATTTATTGAAAGCTATAAAAATTGTACACTAAACTATCTCTCGAGGTGGTCATTAACCGATGTTACGCCTTAATCATATATCTTACATTTGATGTATATAGCCGACTTGTGGCTATCATAATTTTTTATCAATATATATCTCTTTCATATATGTTATATTATCATTGGTGGGTCGGCCTTGGGGATGGCCATAGCATAGGAATAGTATAAATAGGGGTTAGTAGGTAGTATTTGATCATCATATTGAGCATTTGAGTCTTATTGTATGGTTTGGAGGTTGCCCCCTCGAAGTGGCTAAGCTATTATGCTTGCATATTGAGATCATTTAACTGAAATATTGTGTTCTTTTACATTTTATTGCTGCTAATAATCATATTTATACGAGTAATTGCATTACAAGTGGTATCGAGCTATGATCTGGGCGAAAATTAGGGCAAAAACCCTAATTTTTTGTTTCCTCTACATCTTGCGAACCAAAGTGAATTTGTTGAATATTTTTTACCAAAGTTGCAAATCATTCCAAGTAAGGTTCCCTGAAAATTTCAGAATTTTTTGCTTTATTTTTCAAAAGTTATTACAAATTTAGATTTTTTCATAAAATCACTCCCTAGGTTGCAAATTGTGGAATTTTTCCAAGTTCTTTACATTTTCGGAAAGAGGATAAAAAATTAGTAGGATTTTGTTGTTTGAGTTTGTTTATTTTTGGCCTAGCTCTTATCTAAATTCTAAACCCTAAAATTTGACCTTAATCCCTAAATCTTACTATTTGGGGCATCATGGCAGGGCCTTCCACAAGAGAAAAAAAATAATCCCATCACTCTAGGTAAAACTCCGGAAAAAGATGAGATAATAGTTGAGGAGTTGGAGTCAAAATAGGTAACTACAGATTCCTCAGGGTTAGGGTTTACTTGACGGATCATAAGGTAAGCCAACTTGAGTTTAACTGCGAGACCTAGTCTAGGGTGGCCAGCAAAGACGATGTGGAAAGGATTGGAAAATAATTGGAGGATTTCATGTAGAAATTCAATACACATATAATGGGTAATCATACTTCTATCAACCAAGGTGGATCTTCAGGTCAAAGTAATAGACAAATGAGCCAGGGTGGATCTTCGAGCATGCCCAATCCAAATACAAACACTCTGTAGGCCCGTAACATGTTTTTGAAAGTGGATATGCGTAAGTTTTATGGAAAGGATCCACTCAATTAGATTAACCAGATGGATAATTTCTTTGATCTACATTAGATTCCCTCAGGAAAAAAGGTGACCATGGCATCTTTGTATCTCAAACCTGACCAATTCGTCTAGTATCGATGGTTATGTGCTCAAAGGAAGAAGAGTGGTCTCAATGTTGCATGGACATTCTTCACTGAAGAATTTCAATTACACAAGAGTTATAGTGTGTCATAGAATTACTTCAACCAATTAGCAAAGTTGAGACATACAAGATCCATTAAGGATTACATTCATCAATTCCAAAATCTTTCTCTACGGGTGGAAAATATTACTGAAGATAATCTGAATGACCTATTTATTGGGGGTCTTATGGATCACATTAAGCATGAGGTACGTATGTTTAATCCTCATAAGGTTTCTAATTCTATGATTATGGCACAAAGGGCAGAGGAAACATTTGTTTCAAGCAGGAGACAAAATTTCACTAATATCAGAGATCGCAAAACCTTTCCTCAACACTCCCTCGGCCGATCAGATTAACACCTCAACAAATTGAAGAAAAGAGAGCAAAAGGGTTATGTTTTAACTGTGATAGTAAATATGGACCAGGACATAAATGTGTTGAAAAGAAGTTGTTCTACATTGATGGGCCTAGTGAAGATGAAGAGAAGGATGAAGATGAAGAGTCAGAGGTCATGGTCGAGCCAGAGGAGGAATCAGGAGATCCCCAACCAATAATCTCATGCCATGTAATTTCAAGCATTAGCACCCCCCAAACCCTCAAGGTGGTTGGATTCTTAAAAAAATAGGGTCACAATGTTGATTGACTTAGGAAGTACTCACAACTTCATCAATCATAAGTTAGCAATGTGCACCTAAACTGTTTTATTTATCTAGCTCCTAAATGTCAAGTAATGATTGTTGATGGAGGTACTATTACTTATTCTAGAAAATTCCATAACATTAAGCTTTCCATGGGATATTACATACTAAATAGCCCCATGTATTCCATTTATATGGGAGGAGTAGACATTGTGTTAGGAGTTCAATGGCTTACCACCTTGGGAACCATTGAGATGAACTTCCAAGAATTGTTCATGCACTTTCAGTCTGAAGGAAGGATTTTGAGCTAAGAGGCTTAAGAGAAAAGTCTCCATAGCTAGTGAGCTCTCATCATATGCACAAAATATTGAAAAAGGGTGCAGAGGGATTTGTGGCACAAATATTTTCATTAGAGGCACATCAGTCTAAGGACATTATACCATCAGATATGCAAGCAATGTTGGATGCACACTCTGTTGTGTTTGAGAATATGCCAAAGGGTTTACCTCCAAAGAGAGATCATGATCATGTTATTCAGTTAGTACCAGGGAGCCAACCACCCAACATCAGACCTTATAGGTACCCATATGTGCAAAAGAGTGAGATTGAGAAGATTGTACAAGAGATGTTGGAAGCAAGAATCATCCATCATAGTTATAGTGCTTATTCTTCTCCAGTAGTGATGGTGCGTAAGAAAGATGACATGTGGCGCATGTGTCCCGATTATAGGGAACTTAATAAGTACACAGTCAAAGATAAGTTTCATATTCCTGTAATTGATGATTTTATTGATGAGTTGCATGGTGTTGTTTACTTTACAAAGCTTGATCTTTGTTCAGGATACCACCAAATCAAAATTAAGGAGGAGGATGTTCATAAAACCACCTTTCAGACACACGAAGGCCATTATGAATTCTTGGTAATGCCTTTTGGACTCACAAATGCACCTTCTACATTTCAAAGTTTGATGAATTCTATTTTTAAGCCATTCATGTGAAAGTTTGTTTTAGTGTTCTTTGATGATATATTAATTTATAGCAAAACATGGGAGGAACACTTGCATCATGTAAATAAGGTTTTGGAAACCCTTGAGTAACATCAACTTTATCCAAAGCCCTCTAAGTGTTCTTTTGGAGTCAAGGAGGTTGAATATTTGGGTCACATTGTCTCTCATGAAGGTGTTAAAGTGGATCCTAATAAGATCAAGGCCATGAGGGAGTGGAAGGTTCCAAAAACCCTAAAGAATCTCTAAGGATTTTGGGGCTTACAGAGATATTATCGTAGATTCGTAAGGCATTATGGAAGTATATCAGCACCTCTCATAGCTTTATTAAAGGAATCGTTCTATTTGAATGAGGATGCTACCAAAGCATTTGAGTAGTTAAAAGAGGTCATGTGCGCCACTCCAATCTTGGCTACTCCTGATTTTTCCAAAACATTCATTATTGAATGTGATGCATCAAGGTATGGTATTGATGTAGTTCTCATGCAAGAAGGTCATCAATTCAAAGGTAATAATTTATCAAAGCCAACTTATGAAAAGGAAATGTTAGTCATACTTCATGCAAGTAAAGCAATGGAGACCATATCTCATAGGAAGACACTTTAAAGTGAAGACAGAGATCATGATAGTCGAAATACTTCTTGGAGCAGCGTTATCAATGAAGAAAAACAAAATTGGGTCTCAAGTTGTTGGGATATGATTTTGATATTATCTACAAGAAAGGGAAGGATAATGTAGTTGTGTATGCTCTGTCAGGAAAGATGAAGTAGCTACTGACATTGTTATGTGCCATATCCATCTTACAGGAAGATTAGATAGAGGAGGCAAGGTTGGAATGGAGAAATGACCCGACTACAAAAAACCTCATTCATAATCTCCAGAATGATCCAAGCATGTCCGAACTTTATGGTATAAAGATAGATTATACCTATGTAAGAATTCCACCCTTCAAAATAGGGATCTATCGAGCTTAACACTTCTCCAAAGAAGGGGGTACTCTGGATTCTTGAAGACTTATCATTGAATCAAACAAGATTTATTTTGGGAAGGGCTCAAAGGGGATGTCCAAAAATTTGTGGCTGAATGCATGGTTTGTCAGCAAAATAAGGGTGAAACAATTTAGTCCCCTGGTCTTCTACAACCTCTATCTATTCCTATCCAGTGGTGAGAAGAGGTTTCCATGGACTTCATCATAGGATTGCCTAAATCTGAAGGAAAAAATTTCATCATGGTTGTGGTGGATAGACTCACCAAATATGCTCATTTTTGTGCCTTGTCACACCCATTTGTTGTAAACACGGTAGCAGTTAAGAACCGCCTTCATGGACACAAGTTACAGAAGCTACATGGGACGCCAAAGATTATAATAAGTGATCGGGACCCTATATTTACTAGTAATTTTTGGACTGGTTTATTCTCATGTTTGGGTAATCAGTTAGCTCGTAGCTCTTCTTATCATCGTCAGTTTGATGGGAAAACAGAAATTGTAAATAAATGTTTAGAGGATATCTTCGTTGCTTCACCTCAGATAAACAAATGAGATGGGTCCAATGGTTGCCACTTACAGAATGGTGGTATAACACTTCCTTCCATACTTCATCCAAAATGTATCCTTTTTTGGCACTCTATGGGTACCATCCACCATCCATCACATCATCGTTGAGAGGACAACCAAGGGTTAGAGCAGTGGAAGAACACATTCAACATCAACAAGAGGTCCTCTCTAGTCTCAAGGAGAACTTGGCCATGACACAAAACCACATGAAGCAGCAAGCTGATCAACATCGCACGGAAAGGCATTTTGAAGTCGGTGATTGGGTTTTTGTGTGTTTACAACCATATAAGAAAATGTCTTTAAAACAACAACAAAAGGATAACAAACTTTCACCTAAGTATTATGGCCCCTATCAAGTATTTCAAAAGATTGGTACTATAACATACAAATTAGAACTTCCACAAACAACCAGAATACATCCAGTCTTTCATGTTTCTTACCTGAAGAAATTAATTGGACAAAGGGTATCAACCCAAACCTAGCTGATGAAGGGTGTTACGCGCACTAAAATATTGAGGACACAAGTTATTATTGAGTACCTAATCAAGTGGAAGAATATGGACAATGAAGATGCAACATGGGAGGATATGACGTTCCTACAAAGCAGCCCCGGAGCTTCTCAACATTGGGGACAATGTTTCTTTAAAGGGAAGGGCATGTTACGCCCTTAATCATATATCTTACATTTGATGTATATATCCAACTTGTGGCTATCATAACTTCTTATCATTATGTATCTCTTTCATATATGTTATATTATCATTGGTGGGTCGACCTTGGGGATGGACATAGCATAGGAATAGTATAAATGGGGGTTAGTAGGTAGTATTTGATCATCATATTGAGCATTTGAATCTTATTGTATGGTTTGGAGGTTTCCCCCTCGAAGTGGCTAAGTTATTCTACTTGCATATTGAGATCATTTATCTATAATATTGTGTTCTTTTGTGTTTTATTGCTTCTAATAATTAGATTTATACAAGTAATTGCATTACAACCGAGGAATGTGCACAAACGTCCTTTTATAATTGCAACAATATATAAGAGAGGGAGAGAGGGAAAATGCAGGTGGTGAGTAGATAATAATAATGAGGGGAATTGTATGAGTGAGTTGAACCTATATTTCACTACCTACAATACAGAGATGATTCAAGTTTCAATTGGAGGAAACAAGAAAGCACAAAACAACATCATAACAAGATAATGAAACAAATAATGCAAGATAAATACAAAGTCTCACCTAGATATATTTGTTCCATAAATAAGGCAAAACTTCCTTCAACTTCTTACAAATGCCAATATGTGTTGGGTTGAGTGATAAGATGAGAATGGAGGAAAATTTCTAGGTAGGAAATAGAAGAATATAACTTACTAGAGAGGGAAAAAATGATCCTTTGGAATGGAGAGAGCATTACAATTTATAGTAAAAACCATTGACTCTTCACATTCCCATGTGGTCTTTCCAATCAAAGTGGAATTTCAATGAATGAATAGAAACTTTAAGTGAATTAAGTTACTTTTACAAAATTTGTTCCTCAATGAAGATATATAATGTTAGAGAGAGAAAAAGAGAGAGGTGTGATCCGAAAAGGATGATCCAAGATGAATTTTTTCTCTTCCTTATTCATGAAGATGAATGTTACAATTGAATAAGATATTCATTAGATAATTCTCTCGATCATGGATTTTCTTAGAAATTTTGCTCCACATCTTATCTAGAATTATCATCTTTGGTCATGTCTTGAAAGCTCTCTTTTAATTCTTCATCTCTATGAGCAATGGTTGGCTAGGAAAATCAAATATTTTTCACGAACATGATCTCTTGTCTCCCACACAAGCACACAACCATATTGCAATCATCATGAAGCATGCACTCACACCACACATGCCCCAAACTTGGTAACCATGAACTCTCTTGGATTTGACGGTATCAAATATTCATGAGAATCCTCAATGGAAACATAGCAATCCTCTAAATGGAAACACTTCCTCTTTGTGAGATGGAATCAAGAAATGAATAAATGGAAAATGTCTTCATGAAGAATACGAGTACTTATTTTCTTGTCTTCTAACTGAAGGATGGTGAGGAGAACAAGAATTCACCATAACCATGTTTTTCATCATAGAATCCTTTAATTGATTCAACTATATGTTTCATGCTCAACAATCCTCATACAAACTATGACTTGGGTTAGCAAATGAGTTTTCCTTCTTATCCACATGTCTTCAATGGTCTTCAATGATTCTTTTGGTTACGACATGGATGTGTTCATCACAAATGAAGAACTCATCTAAATCACTTGTGAATGGTTTTGTTTGAAATATTATTGAGAGAAGAAGTGATGCTCCAATTGTAGGACAATTC
Organism: Taxus wallichiana var. yunnanensis; assembly: GCA_018340775.1. Classification (NCBI taxonomy): domain Eukaryota; kingdom Viridiplantae; phylum Streptophyta; class Pinopsida; order Cupressales; family Taxaceae; genus Taxus; species Taxus wallichiana. The sequence continues at coordinate 175,541,895 of CM031236.1, forward strand.
TCTCATCTAGATCAATGGGAAAGTGAAAAATACAATGAAGTGGGAAGAATAATATGAAAAAAATTGGACCTCTATATCTTAAAAATACTCCACCTCATCATGCAATATATATCTCAAATTAAATATTATTTTAAGAGGAACACTTTCTCCAAATTTCAAGCAATTTGGCTCTCGAGTCACCAAGAAAGTGCAAAACAATTTTTAGTTGTTCTGGGCACAAATGGAGTTTGTTGGCTAGAAAATTATTTCCCTCACAAAAACTAAACTATGATATGATATCCCATGAGGTATATCTCTTCTTAAAGGCATTTTCAAATGGAGCATTTTGACAAATTTTTTAATATTTTTCGACTATGGGATCACCAACAATGAGCAAAAGAGTGTTTTGGAAGCTAGGGCACGGAGCTGGTTTTAATGGCTTCCATGGAGGAAAAAATGAATCTTTCATGGATTTTCCAACATGCACTTTATATAATTTGAAGTTGAGGTTTTGGAGGGAAAGTCTAACTTTGAAAATGTGACTTAAGTGGAGGAGTTTGGGTTTTTCTTGTGTAAACAATGAAATGCACCAACTTTACATTCCTCTCCACCAAAGGGCGATCCAATCGAGAGAGGGACACATTTTTGGGGTAAAATTGAAACACCAAAGTGTGCCAATGTTGGGAATTCAAAAACTTTCCTAGGCTAAGTGGGGAAAGCCAACAACACTCAAAATAAGTTAAGTGTTCTATTTTCGTGTTACTTTTTGCTTTTCGCATCAACCAATAGGAGGAGGGTGCACTTATGGAGGAGGGGATTCAAAATAACTTTACAAAAAAATCCACCTCCAAATGGCCACCAAGCTTCAAAAGTGTGCCTAGGTCACTTAAGTTGTTGACATCAATAACTCAATGAGGAATTAGAATAGGAGATGTAGTTTTTGGGTTCAAGACCAAAAATTAACCTTTATGGGCATATAATATATCAATTTCACTCGGAAATGGGCAAAAATTCCAATGTAACAATTTATAAACCTTGAAAATTAATTCTCATTAATTTTTGAGTCAACTCATAATTTTTGCATAGGGATGTGTGACAATGAGTTGCGTTGTTACATGAGCTTGAGATGTGTGTGAATAAAAATAACACTTGGTCCATGAATGGAATTAAATGTGCTTAAATTTGACCATTTTTATGATCATGAATCCTTTGAGGTTCTTGGAACCTCAAGTGTAAGTTCTCTCTTCTAGAAAGACCCTTATGTATTAGTGTATGAAAGGTTTCTACTCTCAATATTTACAAACCTATGTCTTGAATATTATATCTTGTAGTAGTCCTTGAAATATTTTTGATGACTATGATTTGGGATTCTAAAGCCACTTGAAGCCCTGAAACCTTCCGCACGAGTTGATCTTCATTTGACGACCAAGAGCACCTTTTCCCCATAAAAGTGTCGAGTGGTTAATGTGTTCCCAAGACTAGTACAAAGATCCCAAAACCTTTCATGAATCATAATTTCATGAATCAGACCTATATACCTTTCTAATGACTATAATATGGGATTTTGAAACTACCCAAGGCTCGACATATTCCGCACGATTTGACCTTTGAAAAGAGACAATTTGACAATTTTGACCCACTTGACCGAAAAGTGACAAAAAAATTCATAGGGTTGTCAAGTAAAATGCGAGACATTTTACATGCCAACACAATGCTTATGGATCACCATATTTTTCCACATAAAGTGACAAAGCTATGGAGACTCGTGGAGCCTAATGTCATAATTAATTAACCTAATCAAAATTCAAATATGAATCATCCAATTACACATATATCACTTAAAACACGTTCAAATAGGAAAATCACTAGTATGACCATGTCCTGACCTCTAATCAACCTATATACTAGTTTTCACTACAAGCACGGTGTGTGGCACAAACACCGAAACCAAATATTGTCAATTTTTGATGCAAATGAGATCACCACCTCCGGGCCATCATGCAAAAAAATCACTATTACCGCATTATGGATGTCAAATAATGTCCAAGGCCACAATATCATCCTCTAATTAAACCTAATTCTAATATGGTCTACCATTTTCCATCATCAAGAATGTCTTGCCCTATACTAAACAAATGTATTTTAAAGGAAAACTTTAAACTACTATGAAATGTGAATCATTTATCTTCTAGCTAAATTGGAATAATTGTTAGGCGTGAAAGAATAGGTGAAACCTAAGAATCTCCTCAATTTGGACTCACTCCTTAAATGCTTGATATTTTTGTAAATGATAAGAAATAATAAACGTTGTTTACCAATAAATCAATTGAATAGTTTTAATATCAACAAACTTCTCTTAATTTACAAATAGAAGTGGTCTATATATAACAAAAGAAAGATTTGTAGTCCAACTTTAATTTTGATTTAATGATTGACACATGTGTAAAAAAATCACATGAATAGGAATACATGAGATAAGTGGTCAAGTTGTGAGTGTCACTTATCTTAATCTAAGCCTAGGAGGTGTGAAAATTATACTAAGTAAAAAAATCTTAAATGAAGATAAGTAAACTTCAAATAAATGGTGTATATATATACCGACATCTAGGCACGATAAGGTACCCATATACAATAATTATAAACTGGAAAAAATGAGATATAAAACAAAGGTCTATCATAAAACCAAACTAAGTACTATGAAGATCATTGTGGATGGGATGAAAGGCATCACTTAATAATATTGAATGGGATAAAATCCACCACTAAATAATATGCAAGAAGTGCAAGTGAAAAGAATGACAAATAACTCAAATTTACACAAGTGGTCTAAATCCATTACTTGATCATTGAAGAAGACAAGTTGACATCGTATGCACTAGAATAGCTCTAAGGAGACTATTAATTTGTCAAATGAGGTGACGAAAGACCAAAAGAGTATACTAAAAATGCGATAAACTACCGGAGTAGATGATGTGATGTATCAAGGGTAAGGAATAAACACATCAATAAAGAAGCAATATGACTACACACATACCCCATAATGTCGAATGGGTAGAGTAGGAAAAATAATATATTTGCATGAGTGGTCTCAATCCCACTACTCAAACACCAAACAATGAAATAAGCTTGGTATGTCAGAAAATGCTCACTAAAAGGAGACGATATAGATTTCAAGTGTTGAATGATACCAAAAAAGGGCCTCACAAATAACATAGAACTAATCATAATGAGAATACATAACTAATAAAATGGTGTTCAAAAAAAGGCACACATGCATGAAGGTGGACTAGGATATGAAACATAAATCCCCCATGGAACTTTATAACTTAGTGTAAATATACAAATAAAAAGAACCAAATAAGAAAATTAAGATACTATATACACCAAAATGACTCAAAACAAGGAGCTATCTAAATGTCGAAGAAAGGCCAAATCAATGTGAGATTTGTTCCAAAACAAAAAGAGTGTTACGAGAGAGAATGATTAGTTTGCAATTGATGTAGCTGAATGATAGAGTATTCACACATGTAGATCCCACACAAATAACAATGGTGATGTTGTCATGACTGATCTAAAATCCATCCTAGGTGAATATGAATGGTAGATGAAGATGCATGCATGTGATTTAGTGCCATGTGCACAAATGGTACATGTGAGAAATCATATCTAGAAGTGTCATGACTCTCATGTCTGACTGAAGTAGTCTCGGGCACATCATTATTAAGACGGTGTGTAGAAGGACTCATGTGTCACTCAATATCCTCGTGAAGAGTGGAGAGAACAAAACATGTGAGTGTGCATGAAGTGGACTCAATGAAAATCATTTTCTCTACATACAATTTCATGGCGAGGGATTCAATGAATAGGTTGGATAGGGGAAGTGATGCCAAAATGACCCATGGAGCGGGAGTGTGGGGATCCAAAACTAGTTGTGTGCTTCTCAAATGAGCCAAACACAATGGTGGGTGAATCTAAAGTATGGGTTGTAACAGGTGTAATAATTAATGCATCATATTCAATGAGCAACTCAAGATTAGGAAAATAAAACGATGATGATGTGTCATTAGGATTTGAATCAGTGACATAAGGTAGACTATGTTCAATGAGAGGTATTTCCATGGTGTCAATCGACATTGTAAGCATACAATAGTAGTGTCTATAATGATTGTAAGAGGGTGTCCTTTCCAAAAATTAGCGAGTATTAGAGATTTTTTTATTCTTCCTATTTTCTTTAACATATCTAATCATGTCTTATAGAAGTAAACATACTTTTGAAAATATCATGGTGTTTTTAGAAAGCGAGGTTATTATTTTCCTATGTGAGAGTTTGGAATTCATGGATGGAATCCATTTACGATATCAAGGTAAAAATCCCTTGGAAGAATTTCAAAAAATGAATACACTCAATAAACACTTGTCAAAATTCTTATAATAATGCATTTCTTACCAAAAACCTCAATAGTTTGGTTGGCATGCAAACCAAGAATACAATAAGCCCAATCTAGAAAAAAAATTAATGCACAAATATGAACCCCCTAGCTAAAAATAGGCATCACTTATAAGTAAATGTGATTTATAGATCAAACACAGTCAATAAATTACAAATTTATGTTGAAAGTAGAAGCTTGGTGTAGTATGGACGGAAAAAAAAACCTATCATTTTAAATGACAAGAAAAAACATGCACTTTAGAAAATTTGGTATCTTGATCCGACACATAGATCAAAAGATATGGCCAAGTGAAAGTTCAAAAACTGGGACATTACAACAACAACCTACCAAAGATGAAGTTTCTCAAAAATGGGCCATAAAAAGTTGAAAGAGACTACTCCAATGTGCAAAGTATGAAAAAAATATACAATCGAAAAAAAAATTCCTCTATAGGCCTTCCAGAGTAGAAAATATAGCCTCTAGAAAAACTTTAGTCAAAAAATAATGTTCAATCATGCGAGGTTATGTGAATTTTTTTGCACATGGGGCTAAAAATTATATGTGTAGGTCATATGATGGCTAATGTAAGAAACTTGAGGCTACGTATGGTGCAAGGGGCTAATTTGGAGACGTGGGAGGGTTATACATGGAAATCAAGAGCTTAAAAAGACTCTTAAGGCTAAGCATGTAGCCTAAGGGATTTGAACTTCAAACCTCTTGATAGCCAATGCATTAAAAATAATACTTGTCATCATGCCACTTATCATGCTCAATATGAAAAATTTTAAAATTTATATTTTTAAAAATAATGTGGAGGCTTGTGCATTTGAAGGGTTGCCCAAGCAACTACAAACCTCAAATGGATGTTTCGGGAGCACCATAAGTCAAAATTGCAAGAACTTGGAATTTCTAGAAATCTCATGAGATGAAGAATCGAAAAATAGTGGTTGGATCCTCCAACTCGTAAAATTAGCAAATAAAATTATTGTAAACCCAATTTGTTGTTTGTCATGTAGAAGTGAAACTTAAAATTTTCATGGAAAATAATGTGCATTGAAAATAGCTTTTTTTAATGTATATTTTTTGTGCATATCTCGTTGAAAATATCAAGAAGAACTAGAAAAATCTAGTTCTATTTCGATTTTTTTAAATGTCTTAAAATGGTTAGAAAAAGGATTTTGTGGAAGAATAAAAACCTTGATGGTTTTTTCAATACTAGCAAGTTGATATGCCTAAAATATTACAATGAACTGAAGAATTATATGGTTCAAAAGAAGAACAAAAAACATCAACACCATAATTATCAATTGAAGGAATATCTCTCGAGATAACATGAAAGAATAGGTGAAACCTATGAATCTCCTCAATTCGGACTCACTCTAGAAATAATTGAACTTGTTGTGAATAATAAGCAATAACAAAAAACATGTTATTTCCAATAAATCAACCAAATGATTTGAATATCAACAAGCTTCTTTTATTTTACAAATAGAAGTGGTATATATATAGCAAAAGCAAGAGTTGTAGTCCAAATTTTATTTTGATTATACAGTAGACATGTGTGCTACAACCTCCACATGAATAGGTAGACATGAGACAAGTGGTCAAACTCTGAGTGTCACTTATCCTAATATAAGCCAAGCGGGTGTGCAAAGTAGACTAAGGAAACTAAGTTTAAATAAAACTAAATAAACTTAAAGTAAAGGGTGCATATATATAAATATTGCACTAGTAAGGTGTGTGTCGATTCCTTTAGTTAGACTCCAAAATATGTCCACTAAGAAGGGGAGACAAATTTGCAAAGTATAGGATTTAGTAATCAATCTTTTAAAAATTAGCAGTCAAGACACATGGTTTTCGTCTCAAATATCCATTTCAACTTGTAGGACCTCGAACTACAAATATATCACTTTTGATTTACCGAATAGGAAAATAACTTGTGTGACCATGGCCATGAGCTCCAAATCCACCTTGATACCAATGTTCACTACTAACCCTAAGCATGTGGAAATGTTGACAACAAATGTTGTTAAGTTTCGAGATGCGAGATAGAGATCACCATTTCTAGGCCACCATGTATGAAAAATGGAAGTGTCACCATTTCAATCATAGAGAATAACATTTACAACCACATTTTCATCCTTTAATTGCATATGTTTTAAAGATGGGTTGCTCTTTCCGACATTAAGAAGCTATTTTCCCTAATCCATTGACTTATAAATCTAAAGGCATACTAAGACACCAAACCAATGTGCTTGTCAAGGCATTTATTTGACATATAACATGTCACTTTCACACCTTTGGGATTAGAACGTGAATCAATCCAAATAAATAGAAAGAGAGGTTTGTTAACTCTCTATTTTGAAAAGAGAGAAGATAGAAGAGAGAATTGTAAAGAGAGAAATAGAGAGTAGATTTGCATTCTTGTCTATTTTGAATTTCTTAACGTATGAACATATTTTAGGTGTGATAACATGATCCATAAAAGAAATGTACTAAGGCTAAGTAAAAGAAATGTACAAGCTAGAAATCTAATGGACTTATCCTTAGTAAAAATGCATGATTTATCATTATAGACTCTCAAATTTAGCACTTTGCACTTTGACAAAACTTGATTTGACAATGCACTTTTGCTATGATAAATATCGTCTATCCATTCCCACTTAACACTTTTTGAGGTCTCTTGTTTAACTTGTTTATCCTTGCACACTAACATGTCAAAAAAATTTGAGAGAAAAACACATAAAATTCATAGTAAGACACAAAGCAACAAGTTCCAAACTTCATCTGGCATATTTTATTCCTAGGGTAGGGTCATACAATTTGGTCAGGATTTTATATCTAGTCATGGACAACTTGTAAGGTCTTGGATTGGCATGTCTTCCAACCTTACTTTCAAATTCATATATTTTGTTGGGTCTTCTACTTGATGTGTCCAGATTTTACCCTAAAATCTAAGACTACCCCATGTTTAAAAAAATGTTCTTTTAAAATAATGGGTCTTTTTGTGTTTTTATTGCCAGAAGATGTTTGTATTACGTTAAGATATTCCCAAAGTGACAAATACCCAGATGCCGAAACTCATTTTATCCCTCCGCCAAGTTTTGTCTATGGGAAATTTTTATTTAATTATTTATTAAATAAATAATGCCCCGTTTGAAGTAAATTGTGCTCCGGTTGAATCTGTTGAAGTTTTGCATGCCAGTATCCACACATTTCAATAGGATTTTCACCAGGAATGAATTCAGAGCTTTGTCTGTGACTTCTGGCAACGTTTTTCATTTTTATTTATTTCTTTTGCGTTTTTCTCCGGTTTCCCCGTGGTCTTTCTGTTTAATTCCCCTAGGTCCGTTCTTTGTCATGTATAGTCTATTTAATTGCCTGGAACATCTAGAGATCATTTACGGCCACTGCACCAGAAGGAATCAGCCTCAGAAAGTAAACTTCTGATAAAAAAAGATGAATTCTAGCACAAAAATCCTCTCATAGGCAAGTCGAATTTTTGGAATAAATAGATTTAAGCTGCAATGGGAATTTTGGTAGTGGCAGGCAGGCATGCAAGAATTTATTACCGCCTTGCAGGGTACTTTTTCCCATGAAGTCAAAGTCACTTAAGCTGCAATGAGAATATTAGATGTGGCAGGCGGGCGGGAATTTCTTACCTATCTTGTAGGGTAAAAATTCTCATTATAAAAGAAAAATCACTTAAAGCACCGGCGGGAATTTCTTACCTGCCTTGTAGGGTAAAAATTCTCATGATGTAAGTCAAAGCACTTAAGTGGAAGAGGGGATTTTTGGAGTTGCAGTGCAGGGTGGAAATTCTCATCAAGTTGACTACTTATTTTTAGCAACTACCCTTACAAAAAGTGCTAGCCACCTTTGGTGAATAGAAATGCATTTAATAATATTTATTAATGGTTTATTCACCCACTTTTGGCGCCATAAATAGAAGGAAAGTCAATGCAAGTGGAAGAGCTAAGAAGAAGTCAAGGATGCATGTTATAAATAAATAAAATAAATTTATTTAAAAGCAACCAAAGCAAAGATGCATAATTAGGCACCCAATTTGGGTGAATAAACATGATTGTTTATTAATTAAATTGCGAGAAATAGGAAGGACAATTATTAAAAATAGCATGTTGGAGGTTATATCAGCATGGGACACCATAACGAGAGAGACAGTGAATTATTTTTATGAGGATTGCAGCCAGACAGTTTTGGCACAAAAGAAGGAGGATTTTGCATTAAAGTTTATTTTCCACGTTAGGAAGCTTCCGGTTTTGGCGCCTAGAGTTAGAATAGCCTAATTGTGGTCATTTTGAGTATCCGCATCTTGGTATATGTGCTCGAGTGAATTAAATAATATTTTTGCTTACTTTGCATGCAAGCAAAACCTCAAATTTTAGGGTAGCAGACTTTATATGTAGATTTTGGTGATAAAAATCAAGTATTCGTGCCATGGACTTCATCTTTGTCTGAATAAATTACGGTATTTATCACGGGTGCTCAAATCAATGTCGTATATTAAATATATCTTCGAATATGAATAAGTTGTCATAATTGCACAAATTGATCCAATCGCAAGGGATTTAGGTAGAATTAAAAGAAAAAGAGCTTAGACAAATATTGTTCTAGCCATGTTGAAACATGATGAAAGAGAAATATCAGTGGAATCATGCATAGCTTCCAGATTTCTGAAGTCAATGATACGAGAAATAGGCCTTGAACCTATCACCGTTTTAATTGTGAGATCTAGATCTCATAATTGCAAAGGCTTCCGGAAAAAATTCATCCTCTTGTTTCTAACGCAGCCCATGTAGAAGTCAAAGCATAGAAAATTCCTTCCAGGATATTGTGCATATGCTCCCAATCTTCTAGTTGAAGCCTTCATTGAATTTACTTGTATTTGCATTCACCCAGAGTGCTTTCAGAATTTAAAATTGTTCATATGCAATTAAAAATAAAAATGATGAGTTTTGTCTGAATTATTTACGGCAAACATTGCACTGGTGCATGTACTGAAGAAAAATTGCAAAAGCTTCAAGGATAAGAGGGAAGACAAGTCAAAGGCAATACCCACAAGCAAATCACAATCAACTACTTCCAGATCCAGTTTGGTGAGAATCAAAGGCAAAAGAGTCAACCACATGCAGAATATGGAAAAAGAACAAGACTATGAGTGTCGCAGCTTTCTTCTTATTTCTTTTCCTCTTTCTTTTATTTTCTCCAAAAAGTAACCGAGCAATCAATTAAAGTCTAAAACTTAAGTGATTAGTTTAAAAGTCGTTACTTGAAGAAGTCAATTACTTGGAAATAGGTGGCAGACATACAAAATAGAAGGTTCTATTTTCAGTTATAAATCATGCATGTCATGCAAAGAGGAATTCCAGGAGGGAGATTGCCAGTTGTTTCCTTTACAACTTCCACATGTGTCAATTCAGTTATAGTTTCCTATTTGTAACTTCCCCTCCATACACTATAAATGAAGGAAGAACCTACGGGTTAAAGGATCAGAATTTGTAATCAGCATTCTTGTGTTCCAGACTTTGAGCTGAAACCCTTGACAACTTTCTAAAAGCCGAGGAATATACGGGAGGCAAATTTTCAAAGAAATTTGTGTCGACAATGCATTTGTTTTTCTTATTTCTTTATAGATATTTATATAAACTTTTTGTTATCTTAGATATGGATCGAAACTTTCCTTTGCTTTAAATTCTGCATTTTAAGATCTATTTGTTTCGTCTATGTTCATGTGAGCAACTCTATCAACTATTGATTAGGTTGCACATCTCCTTTCCTTCTTATAGTATTTAATTATTTCCCTTTCTGCACATATTGCTTACTGATTTTGCTTACTTGTTGCAAAATTGTCTAGCTATGGTTCATGAGCTACGTGATTAAATTAAAACCAACGAGATAGATATTAGGAAATGTAATTGACAAAATCTTACACGGGAGCCTCCCGGTAAATTAGGTAGATTTATCTCATGATTGCCTAGGTTTTCAATTATGCAGAAAATCTAACCGACAGTTTTTGGTGACTCGCATTTAGGGACTCCGCAAATTAGCAAACCGAGCTTTCTCAAGTTAGAATCTGCAGATCCAGTCTTTCACCAGAAGAAAAGTGCAAACGCATTGATTCGGATCATCTTCAGCATAATCCGGCAGCTAGAATTATTCACCAAATCTATTCTCAAAGAAGATGTGCTCCTTTCATCATGATGCGAGAATCATCCACTTTCCCTACAAAGGCACATGTTCCATGGGGTGCGACCTTGGACCTCTAGATCGAATCCTCCTATGCATGATCTACCTAAAGGGACAAGAAATAACTTTTCGAAATTCTTTGGAGATGGAAAGAAAAATCAAAATGACCACTTGGATGTGTTTTTCATATCCTGTGGAGTGCTTCGATCAAACATGAAGATGTATCATGATCACTGTATGACTTGGTGGAGAATGGTTCTACCGGCTAGCTCCTGAAATTGTAACCAAATGGGCCACTATGAGAGATGCATTCCTGAAAAGATTCAAACTAGTTGAAGATTTCAATACCTTGATAACTCAACTCACTCGGTTGAAGAAGGAGCCATATGAGCACATGCGGGATTTGATCGCTAAATTTAAAAGAATACTTTACAAAATTTTGGCATCTCGCTTCTCGAATGACAAGAATCAAAAGGTATTCTTCATCAATGCTTTAGTACCTTAAGTAAGCTATCAACTACGAAGAGCACATCCTACTAACTTGTTAGCACTTAAAACATGGCGGTTGAGATTGAAGACAACCTCATCATGGCTGGAAAGATAAAAAGAAACACTTCTAGAGCTGAAAGTTCATCCTCCACTACTACTTCCGATTCACTTTGTTGCAAAATTTAGCAAATGAGATGTTGAGGTGAAGAAATAAATGGCTCAAGACAACAACACTACCCCGGCTCATAATTTCAACAACAAAGAACCAAAACCGCATAGTTGGTTCTCAAAGATTAGCAATTGAAGTTGCTCCTAGAAACAACGTGGAGATGAATGAAGAAGACCAGGAAGCTGACGTTGATCAGCTTGAGAATGATGATTTTGTAGGTCATGTTGGAAACTCCAACATTAATTACCTAAACTACAAATTTGAATATGGCAATGAGAAGCTTCTTGAAGACGATCATGGTCATGCATATGCAGTATTTACACAATCACAAACTCGCCAAGTTGAGGCATTAGCTGATGAACAAAGAAGGGGAAACCCTTTACCTTCTTCCTTAGCTCCCAGAAATAAGAATGTGAGTTCTTCATCTCAACCATAGAAAGCATCTCAGGTATATGAATCTATACCTTCCTTTGACATTATTGATCATGTCAAGAAAACTAGGATTCAAATGTTAGAAGTGAATACATGAGAGCCTTTCCTAAGTAGTTAAATAGGTTAGTCAAATATGTACAATCACCAGACAATCCAATGCATCAAAAGGCCTTTTGCCTAAGCCCGACGATACTTCTCCCCAAAAAAACACTGCAGTTGTTAAATCCTCATTATCTTTTGAAAGAGTAGAACCTTTCTATGTCTCTTTATTACTTAATGGTTTCAAGTTAAGCAACTGCATTCTAGATTCGGGTGCTTCTGACAATGTCATGTCAGCTAAAGTTAAAAATGCTCTTGAGCTTACCTTGACAAAGAACATAAAAAGGTGTTACTCCATGGAGAGACAAGTCCCTTTAATCAGAAAAATCGAAGATGTACAAGTTGTTCTAGTACATTTTCCTAACAAAAGATTAAAGATGACAATCTTAGTTGCTGATATTCATGTCTCTTACGGTTTGTTGGTAAGAAGAAACTTCTACAAAGAAATGGGAGGAGAAGTAAAGATGGACTGGTCTTGCGCCCATATTCCTATTGAAGGAATAAGCCATAAGCTAAATCCAGAAAAGAAGTCTAAGTATACTGTGATAAAATCTGAAGATCCTAGATCTCAAATTCTTTTTCAGGGGTTTGACCACGGTGTATACTTCTTGGAGATGGATAAAGGCGTTCCAGAGCCAAAACTTCAACCAGAGCCAACAAAAGAAAAAGAAAACGTCTGGACTCACGGAGTTTAAAGGCACCTATTGTTCTTTTGGATCGGGGAGCTAGCGTCTACTAATATCTCAGATCATGAGATATTCCCACACTTCCATAAGCTGATGTTCAAGAACACCAACAATATGGCGGAGTATGAGGCATTGTTCTTTAGGAATGGAGCAAGGGGAAGAGAGGAGTAAAACTCCTCAAAGCCCAAGGAGATGTTGAACTTCTAGTAATGCGGGTTCGAGGGAAAAATCAAGTCAAAGGAGATAAGATGAAGCATTACAGAGATAGATTTTTTTCTACCACACTCGATTTTGCAGCCTTCTCGATCAACTTCATTCCAATAAATCAAAATTCAAATCCAGAATCTTTGGTGGTCACAGCTACACTATGAATCCAGATAGACCATTGTCCATATTCAGACAAGGAAACTATAAAGTGGAGATGGTCTACCGCCCTAAAGTTGTTGATAGTGTTGAACAATGGCAGACTTTCAATGACAACAAACAAACATCTGCATGTCTACATGTTGAAGGGAATAAATCACCACCACAACGAACAGTCACAGAAAAACTGATCCGGGTTATGATGATAATAGTGGAATAATCCAACCAAAAGGTAAAAAAATCCCCAAGGGTTTAGTTTCCTTATTGGAGACTTTCAACAAGCATGATCGGTACTTGAAGAAGAACAAAGAATATGGTGATAGTTCTTCCTTAGAAATGTAGCAGGTAAATCTAGGAACAGAGGAAGTTGATGTAGACTTATCCACCACGGAGAGAAGAAATGATGACCCACCATCAGATGAAGTTGATAAGGACTTGCCCAAGGTATTTGACAAGAAGGCGGAGAAAGAAAGTTCGATATCAAAGACCGAGTACTCTGGTGGGACAAGAGACATGAAGAAGGGCATGCATGACAAATTTAATTCACTCTGGAAAGGGCCCTTCACGATCAATAGAGTTGCTCAAATGGATACTTTATTCCTTGCCTATCGAGAATGGAATTGAGTTACCGTTGCCTTTTAACGGCAAAGACACTTGAAGCCTTTCCGGAATTTTAAAAAAATATAGGGTAAAAACGTATGTATATAAATAAAATTTTGTTGTTTTCTTTCATTTTCTTTGTTTTGTTTTATTTTTGTTTGCTTAACCTAGAACCCAATGGAAAAGACACGAAACCGAAATATTGGGATCTCATCTTCACTCCTTTCCTTTTGAAAGAGGTTAAGATGTCCTGACGGAGCCAACTAGTGTCTCCGCATTTTTTCGATACTACCCGTGTTTAAAAACTTTGTTCTTTTAAATTAATGGTTCTTTTGTGTTTTTATTGTTAGAAGATGTCTCGTATTACATTAAGATATTCCCGAGTGAATCATATGAGCCAATTTCGACAAATACCTAGATGCCAAAACTCATTTTATCCCTCTCGCCAAGTATTGTCTACGAGAAATTTTTATTTGATTATTTATTAAATAAATAATGCCTCATTTAAAGTAAATTGTGCTCTATTGAATCGTGTTGAATTTTTGCATGCCAAGTATCCACACATTTCAATAGCATTTTAACCAGAATGAATTCAAAGCTTTATCGTGACTTACGCGCAACGTTTTTTCATTTTTATTTATTTCTTTTGTGTTTTTCTCTAGTTTTCCCTGTGGTCTTTCTATTTAATTCCCCTAGGTCCATTCTTTGTCCTGTATAGTCTGTTTAATTGCCTGGAACATCTGGAGATCATTTACGGTTGTTGCACCAGAAGGAATCAGCCTCAGAAAGTAAACTTCGATCAAAAAGATGAAGTCAAGCACAAAAAGCCTCTCCTAGGCAAGTCGCACTTTTTGGAATAAATAGATCTAAGCTGCAATGGGAATTTTGGTAGTGGCAGCAAAGGGAATTTCTTACCTGCCTTGTAGGGTACTTTTTCCCATGAAGTCAAAGTCACTTAAGCATGTAATGGGAATATTAGAGGTGGTAGGAAGGCGGGAATTTCTTACCTACCTTGTCAGGGTAAAATTTCTCATTATAAAAGAAAAATCACTTAAAGCACCAACTGAAATTTCTTACCTACCTTGCGAGGTAAAAATTCTCATGATGTGAGTCAAAGCACTTAAGTGGAAGAGGGGATTTTGAGCTGCAATGCGGGGTGGAAATTCCCATCAAGTTGACTTCTTATTTTTTAGAACTACCCTTGCCAAAAGTGTGACCCACCTTGGGTGAATAACAATGCATTTAATTACGCCGAAGGTGTTCCCCTGTGGGAAAGGCCCTTACGGACGTTTGCTGACCGAGAGTTAAATTTGGCGGTTTGATCGGGCGTCTAGATGTTTTCGTGTTTTAACAATTTTTTTGCCCTTCCTTAAGATTAGGGTTTTGTCGATCCGTTACAAAATAAATGTAAAATATATGCTATTAATCGCCACGAGAGGCTTCAATCTATGGATCGGGGTTTTGTGCTGTTCAAAATTGGTGTTTAAATCAGTTTTTAACCGGTAAAAATAAAGGTAAGGTTTTTGTTTGTTTGTTTCTTTGTTTTTGGTTGTTGGAATGGCGTTGGTAGCTAAATCTTTGGCTCATATTTTCAATTCATTCTTTTATTTTGGAAAAATTAAGTTGATGTTTTTCATGGTTGGGTTTGGAAATTTTGATGTCTCAGTGGTTTGGTTTTGAAAGCTTAAGACTTGGCATTGCTTGTTCGTGTTTTTGGATCTGTAGTATCCTTCTAGTTATCGACACCTCCTGAGGTTCGTGTTGCACTGCCTCCCAAATCTCGTCATCCTCTATATCCCGACTGACTCGCTGCCATAATGCTCTGCACATCCAACTCGGTTCCCTCTGTCAAAAGCTCAATGGTCAGGGAATAACATTTGGATAGTGTTTACATCCACTGGTAAAGATTTTCATTGAACAATTTGGATTGATTAGGGCTTGATCTAAAAAAAAAAATGCATTGATTTTTTTAGACCTTAAATATTGTACTGATCACATAATTTTGATTTACAGTCACGACAGAGGTGAAATTCCAGGCCTTCCTGCTTTATTTGCTTTTACTGAAGACTTAAAACAAAACAAAAATGAAAATATCACATGTTAAATGGAAGATTTTGGAGATTTGATTCATTTTAACTATAAATATATTTGAATTCGGCCTTAATTTTGGAGCAATTAGTGAAACTTCATCAACGATGGCTCCTTAATTTTCAAGAATTGATACACAATTTATGTTTGTTAAAAACTGAGGGTAAAATTGTCCTTTTTCCCTGCAAAGCATAAATCCATTAGTTGTCTCTTAGAACAGGATAAATTGTTCTTCCGCATAGGAAAGGCAATTTGAAGCTCCTTATGGGCTGATTATTTTCAACTACAATCAAAGATGAGATGAGGCATAGAGCTTTTGGAAAACATTGTTCAACTTCCAAAAGACCTCAAAAGAATTGTGTGGCTAATGCCCGAAGAGAGAAAGATCGAGGAAGGCGGTGCGTGTGATTGTAGAAGGTGCGGTCATATGTTGCAACCACATTTCCCAGCAAAATAGTTCCAAGTTGGTACATTTCTCGCAATGCCCCTTCTGGGACATCGAAAAACACATCAATAATGACTAGAATTTTAGGGTAAATTTTTTTATTTTTTTTTTTTTATAGTGTTTAGTTAAATACTAATACATCTTTTGTAACTTTTCCTGGTAACTACTAATTTTATACCATTTAATTTTTCCAATCTAAAATGTTCACTAACCCTAACTCGAAATTAATTATTTAATTATATTTTAATTTTACTAGTGCCCCAAAAGAAAGAATAATCAATAAATAAATAAATCCACACCCCTTTACATTTCATCTACCATCTCCATCAATATTCTCATGACTAAAGGTGTGAAGGCTTACATGTGAGCCCTAAGATCTGCCTAATCTCAACCCTAGATCTCATTTGACCTAAATTTGCCCTAGATATCTATATCCTCTTTTTCTTTTATCTCTTTCTTTCATTTTACTTTCTCCATTCTTATTCTTTTGTTTTCTTTATCTCTTCAAGCAAGAAAATTGAAAACAATGAAATCATATATATATATATATGTGTATACATATGTATATATGTATATACATATGTATATATGTATATACATATGTATATATGTATATACATATGTATACATATATACATACATATATATATGTATATGTTACATATATATGTATGTATATATATATATATATATATATATATATATATATATATATATATATATATATATATATGTATATATATGTATGTATATATATATATATATATATATATATATATATATATATATATATATATATATATATATATATATATATATATACATATATATGTATGTATATACATACATATACATATATATATATGTATGTATATATGTATATATATATATATACATATATACATATATATATATATATATGTATGTATATACATACATATATATGTATATGTATGTATGTATGTATATATATATATGTATATGTATATGTATATATATATGTATATATATATATATATATATATATATATATATATATATATATATATATATATATATATATATATATATACATACATATATATGTATATATATATATATGTATGTATATACATACATATATATATATATATATATATATATGTATGTATATACATACATATATATGTATATGTATATATATATGTATGTATATACATACATATATATGTATATGTATATATATACATACATATATATATATATATATATATATGTATATATATATACATATATATATATATATATACATATATATATATATATATAAATATACATACATATACATATATAAATATAAATATACATATATATATCTTTACTTATTGATTTATTTCTTTGTTTAACACATATATTTTCATTTTGTTTTGCTAAAAGGGGTGGGCGGATCGTGGAGGAGAGGCGGCGAGAGGCGCATGGGAAGGGCGAGGGCGGCGGCGGGCGAAGGGGGAAGCAGTCTTTGGACGGAGGGACAGGCCGGGACGGGCCAGAAGGAGTACGAGGTTTGGGTGTGGGGTGTGGCGTGGGTCGAGCCCGCGCGGCAGCGGCACCGCAGAGGGGAGCGGGGAAGTCTTTGCGGGGTGCGGCGGCGGGGGGGAAGGGGAGCAGGTCCCGCGGGAGCACGGTCCCAACGCGGGCGGGGCGCGCCCCACGGGCTTCTGAGGGTGCGGGGGTCCGACCCCCGCCATATATATATATATTTTTTTAAATGTCTCAAGATGGGTGGTGGGGGGCCGAACCCCCACCATTTAGTTTTTTTTTTTAAAAAAAAATTAACTTTACTTATATGGAATATATATATATATATATATATAAATATATATATATATATATATATATATATGTATACACATTTTTTTTTTAATAGGATTTGTTTTAAATTTATTTTGTATAAAATGTGTTACATATGTATATGCTTATTGAACAAATTTTGTATAGGTATTGTATAAAAAAAACACATATATATATATTTCTAAAATGACTTAATGATATTTATATGCATTGGGTATATCACAAAATAAAATAAGCAAGAATTTTCCAATATAAATCAGATTTATTTCTAAAATGAACTCTTCAAAGTAGGCAACTTAAAACTAAGTATGAATATTTTACAACAGAAACATTAAACTTCTCAAGGAAATGAAATGTAAATTTTCAACTTTCCTTTCATATATTATTTTTATTAATATTTTTAAGAGAGGAGCATATTGCAAGAAGGGGAGCATTTCTCATTTAATAGTAGCCACATGCTTCCTTAACTAAAAATAAACAATTAGTTTTCTAAATAACATGCTTTCTTAAGTTTTTACATAAGCAAGAAAGTGCAAGGAAGCAAAAGAAATGCAGTTTTCTTTTCTTGACATATTGCTATCAATGTTTGCAAGGTAACAAAGGTGTAAGGAACCCAAAACCTTCAACATACTATTTTCTTTTATAAATATAAATGCAAGAGTTATAACAAGATTCAAGTAGATAGATTATTTACTTTATTACTTCATCACTTCACAAGCTTGAGTTACATGGATGTTAACTCCCAAGTAGCATCAATCAAACTTTTCTAAAACAAGTTTACAAGTGACACAAAATGTACAAAATGGAGGATTTACAAGGAGATGCAAACTTTCACGTACTATATTCGAAGAGGGTTACATTACAAGAAAGTATCACAAGGATAAGAATAATGAGAGCCCAACATGCCACCAATTCCAACTGAGAGCCAACTTCCATGTCTTCCAAAACCATGCAAGGAGAAAAGAGCTTGTTTAACCACCCAACCTTTAGGCATCATCACATGCCTATCCCAAGGTTGGGATGCATGCTAGCCTCCCCCAAGCCCATGGGAAAGAGGATAGCTAACCAACACTTGCACAAGGTGAAGGGTAAAACAACAAATGAAACAAGCACACAAACATAAAATTCACAACAACACAAGACTCCAACTTACAAGGAGGAGAACCCATGTTCATCCTCCAAAAATGGGGAAGAGAGGAGAAAGTTCTCCAAAAATTAAGCATCAATATTATTTGCACAATGAACACAACTTCTTAACCTCCTTATTGCTCCTTATTCACAACAAAACCCTCCTTATTCCTCCCCCTTTCTCCAAGTCCTCCTTGGAAGGATTTTCAAACCCCAAAAGGGGTTTCCTTACCAAGGATGGGGAAGGAGATTCAAGCCAAATGAATCCACTTCCCCACCTCAACCATTGAGGGGAAAAATAATAAGACCCTACAAGGCTTGGCCATCAAGCCTTGAGGGTTGAGAGGGAAAATTCCCTCTCTCTTCCCCCACACTCCAAAACTCCATCATGCCATATGATGGAGGGAGTAAAAACACACAAACAACACTACAAGCTACACTCAACAATAATAATTTCTAGCAAACAATTTATCAACTAAAATAAAGCAACACAACAATAAGATCTAAGAGCCTACCTCAAGGAAAGCTCTCCAAAAAGCTTCCTAACTTCAAGTTTTCCACTCTTAGCTCCAAGCAAATCCCAAGCTCCAAATCACCCAAAACATCCAAGCAAGAAAATTCCTAAGAAAAAAAAGTCCCTTTTCTTCTCCATGAATGAGAATATGAAGAGGAGAGACCAAGCATCCTCACAAATGAGGGGGTGACATGTGTCACCCCTCTCCCTCCTCATGGTCAAAGATGCCAAAACAAAAGAGAGAAAGGGTAAGATTATCTTTTTGCCCTCTTCTCCCAAATTTCCTTAAATGTTAGCAAGACAAAACTAGTGGCACTTTTGATAAACACACAAATCCACATCCCTTACATGGATGTGACAAAACAAGGGTAGAAAGGGAGGGAAAACTCCCTCTAGCCTTGAAAACAAGCCCCCCTACCCATTGGGTAGGGTCCAAGGGCTCATTTTTGTGATAGGGGGACTCCCAAGCTACAAAGGGGTCCCCAAAAATGCCCAAAATACCCTAATTTCGGGTTTTACATTTTGGCACAAGGGTAGAGGGTGTGGGGACCACCCAAGGGTCTCACATGTGACCCTAAACCCTTGTGATTAAGAGACTAATTAACAAAATCAACAATTTAAAAGAAAGTGGGATTATTAACTCCCAAAACAAGTTTACAACTTTACTAACAACCCTAAACAAAATTAATAAATCAAAGCAAAATACTTTACATACATTGGGGTCACTCAAAGTGCCCAAAATTAATAATCATCTATCCTAGGGCTTCACACAGTGAACATGGCTAGGACTCGGCCCATGGAACGCATGCAAGTTTTGAGTGGCGGCCGAATCCCACGTTCTCCTGTAAACCTGTCACCTGCACACTCATTGCACACATTAACTGCACCTGTCCAATACAATATAATTAAATGACATAGTAAGATATCAATGCATGCTAAACTAACCTAACATCCTACTGAAATCAAGCTGTGACAACGTGCACAATTATATTCCAAAAGTTAGACAAGATGATAAAGTGACATATAGTCTCACCATGCAACAAATATCCATCACTATAATTAGGTTCCAACCACATCATATTCATTTGTTTCCATGTCATAATAAGAAAAAATGACAATGAAGAAATTAGGCTAAATTGGCGCTATACGCCTGAATGTCACACATGTCTAATATAATCAATATCTAAATATAATGTCCAAGATATCACCAATCACTGTCAAAACATGTCTATGAGCAAATAAACAACAAGCTACTGAGCTATAGAAAGTGTGGGCACTACAATTTCCAACTAATTTATTTAGGAAAATTTTATATCTATACTACACTAGATAGTTAAGCAATTAAGCAAATACTAAATGGTCGATTGTGTCTAATGGCCAATTCCACGGTGTTTAGAGGTTATTAGTATTGTTAACTCATGGAGAATATATTTCACATGAAAACACTTCCTGCACACTAGAGAAAGATTCATAGAGCCTATTGCTAATTTGGCAAGTCTATACTTGAATTGAATTGTTTAAATGTACGCTTTAAGTACGGTAGAAATCAATTACTGAGTTGTAGCGTTGTTTTCATATACTTATAAATTATTCTAGGTAATTTATGTTCAATCACATTTGTTTGTGTGTTGTTTCTAGGATTTAAAGTACCTTAACTTCGGGGTAAATCACATTCACATTTAGCCCAAGAGAAGTGATACGTTACTTGTGTAACACTTTAAAGATTAGTACACAACCTTTTCACATTGCATATGATTTCATGATTTTTTATACATACTCGTAACCTCATATGGTGATTATGCATCCTTATTCAACATATTACAAATTTATCCATTTCCACGTAGGATCTCAAAACTCCATGACCCGTATTAGCTCCATGTTTATGCATGAACCTCTATGTCAACCTCTCCATGTTTACACTATGTACCAAACACTTGCACTCTAGTTCGGCAGATGTAAAAAATCATGAAATCATATGCAATGTGAAAAGGTTGTGTACTAATCTTTAAAGTGTCAATCTTATCACCAACCTTATAGGAAGGTGATTCTTAAGCAAGCATATATATGACAAATTTTACATTGAAAGACATACCTGAGTGTGATTTGGAGTTAATAATGTAGCTTGCTAAGATCACACGCCTTATCGAGTGTATAATAAAGGTTTTTTCAACAAAAGACCAACCAAACACTCAATGCAACACTAACACAATTACCCCGTGATAAATACAAACCACGTAAACTATAAATGTAATTAACTATCGAAAAAATATCAAATGTATTCATGTTTAAAGCGAAAAAATGGACACAAATGGCTACCACTCATGATATAAAATCTACACACGCACGGAAGCCTTCATGTAATCATATTAAGTTCAAATAAAATAGTTCGCAAAATGCTATCATTCATGATATAAGATTTGAAATTGTATATGTATGAATTTGTAACAAGTTTGAAATGAAGAGATGATACCTTTAAAAAAAGTGGTTCATCTATATTTCTACACTTATAAAATAATTTTTTTTAACATACATGTTCAAATTTTCCTTTTTACTATTGCTCGCTTCTTTATGTAAACCAAAAACAACGCATTTTTAATGTCTTCTTCATTATATCTACATACAAATACCTATAGTTTTCAAATGCCGAGAAAGAACCATGCAATGTATAGTTGTTTCCATCCAAAGCTTTGTAAATAATATCACTTTTTCATATTGAATTGTTTTAAAGGTTAGACCTCATTTTTGCCGTATTTAAATGAAGTGGTTCATCTATATTTCTACACAACCAAAATCAATCACACCCTTTATCAACATCAACTAAAAAAGTAAAACTATCCCTCTAAAATAAGTAACTTATACCGTTCAGCGTTCACATTGCATTGTACACATGCGATTGCTAGTAATATTTATTAATGGTTTATTCACCCATTTTGGTGCCATAAATAGAAGGAAATTCAATGCAAGTGGAAGAGCTAAGGAGAATTCAAGGATGCATGCTAAAAATAAATAAAATAAATTTATTTAAAAGTAACTAGCAAAGATGCATAATTGGGCGCCAATTTGGGTGAATAAACATGATTGTTTATTAATTAAATTTCTAGAAATAGGAAGGGCAATTATTAAAAATAGCATGTTGGAGGTTATATAAGCATGGGACACCATAAGGGAGAGATAGTTAATTCTTTTTATGAGGATTGCAGCCCAGACAAGTTTTGGCGCCAAAAGGAGGATTTTGCATTAAAGTTTATTTTCCACTTTGTCGGGAAGCTTCCAATTTTGGTGCCTAGGGTAAGAATAGTCTAATTGTGGTCATTCTTAGCATCTCGCATGTTAGTATATGTACCGAGTGAATTAAATAATATTTTTTCTTGCTTTACATGCAAGCAAAACCTCAAATTTTAGGGCAGTAGGCTTTATATACAGATTTTGTTAATAAAAATCAAGTATTCATGCCATGGACTCCATCTTTGTTTGAATAAATTGCAGGTATTCATCACAGGTGCTCAAATCAATGTCAGGTACATTGAATATATCTTCTGAATCTGAATAAGTTGTCATATATGCAGATTAATCCAATTGCAAGGGATTAAGCGAGAATTAAAAGAAAAAGAGCTTAGACAAAGATTGTTCCAGCCATGTTGAAATATGATAAAAGAGAAAGATCAGTAGAATCATGCATAGCTTCCATATTTGCTGAAGTCAATGATACAGACATATGCCTTGAAACTATCACCGATTTAATTGACAGATCTAGATCTCATAATTACAAAGGCTTCCGGCAAAAAATCATCCTCTTGTTTCTAACACAGCTCATGTAGAAGTCAGTGCATGGAAAATTCCTTCCATGATCTTGTGCATGTGCTCCCAATCTTCTAGTTGAAGAATTCATTGAATTTACTTGTATTTGCATTCACCCAGAGTGCTTTCCAGAATTTAAAATTGCTCATATGCAATTAAAAAAAAAATGATGGGTTTTTTCTTAATTGTTTACTGTAAACATTGCATTGGTGCATATCTTGAAGAAAAATTGCAAAACCTTCAAGGATAAGAGGGAAGACAAGTCAAAGGCAATACGCACAAGTAAATCACATCAACTACTTCTAGATCCGGTTTGGTGAGAATCAAAGGCAAAAGAGTCAATCAGTATGCGAGAATATAGAAAAAGAACAACATTGTGAGTGTCGCATGATTTTCTTCTTATTTCTTTTCCTCTTTCTTTTATTTTCTCCGACAAAGTAATTGAACAATCAATTAAAGTTAAAACTTAAGTGATTGGTTTAAAAGGCGTTTACTTGAAGAAGTCAATTACTTAGAAATAGGTGGTGACATGCAAAATAGAAGGTTATATTTTTACTTATAAAACATGCATGTCATGCAAAGAGGAATTCCAAGAGGGAGATTGCACAATTGTTTCCTTTACAACTCCCACATGTGTCGGTTCAGTTATAGTTTCATATTTGTAATTTCCCCTCCATACACTATAAATGAAGGAAGAACCTATGGGTTAAATGACCAAAATTTGTAATCAGCATTTTTGTGTTCCAAACTTTGAGTTGAACCCTCGACAATCTTCTACGAAAAGTGAGGAAAGAGAAGAGCGTATGATTTCCAGAGAAATTTCTGTCAACGGTGCATTTGTTTCTTATTTATTTTTAGATCTTTTCATAAACTTTGTGTTCTCTTAGATCTGGATCGAAACTTTCCTTTTCTTTAAATTCCGCATTTCAAGATTTGGGTAAGTGCGTGAAGTTGGGGGATAAAAAAGGGGTCATAAGTGGACATCATATTGCAAATAACAACATAATATCAACTTGTAGGGATTATTAGCAATGCATAAACTCAAAATTAGAAAAACTTATATCAATATGAATCGTATCATTTGGAATCTAGTTTCTAAACTACTATTTTTTTAAAAATGGACAAGTTTAGCTATATTAAACACTCAAAATTCAATGACTTGGTATTTTTTAAAAACGCCTATAAGATTGTAGTCTGTTTGTCTATAATTTGGATGACCAAAAATTAATATATATATTTTTCCTTTGGTGAGAAGTTAGATGCCGCTATCTACCTTGGGATAGATTTTATTTTGTATTTTTGAGCGGTATTTTATTTTTATGATTTTTTCCGTGAAAGTGGTCAAAATATAAATAAAACAAAGCACTTCTGTTTGTCCACCATAACTTCATAAAATTATATTGAAATCAAATAAAAAAATTTGAACATGTATATAATTTCACCATGGTTGGGATGGTATAAGTTTTATCACATTCTGACAAGTGAAACAAAATTTGCAGTCTTAAACGTAGACATAAACATTCACGGGAAAAAGTGTCTTAAAGACCTACTATTAGTAAAAAATTATAAAATGATATTTATCTTATTCTATTCACTTTAAAATCAATATTTCTATAAAGATAATAGTCTCCCCTACGCGATGGTACTTTTTTATGACATTTTTTTGACTTTTCAAAGCATGGTTCAAGTTTGCAAAAGACTAAATTTGATGTTTTGTTGTTTTTGATGTAAAATTCGAGGATTTGATGTCCGTTTAATTGTCCCCCAACTTGTTGCACTTGCCCATCTATGTGTTTCGTCTATGTGCATGTGACCAACTCGTCAACTATTGGTTAGGTTGCACATCTCCTTTCCTTCTTCTAGTATTTAATTATTTCCCTTTCTGCACATATTGCTTATACCGCTTACTTGCTACAAAATTGTCTAGCTATGGTTCATGAGCCACACAGTTAAATTAAAACCATCGAGATATATATTAGGAAATATAATTGACAAAATATTACACGGAGTCTCACCAAGTAAATGAAGGAGATTTATCTCATGATCGCTAGGGTTTCGGTTATGCACGGAAAATCTAGGCAACAATTTTTAACAACTCTGTTGGGAGTCCCTAAATTAGCAAACGAGCTTTCTCAAGTTAGAAGCCACAGATCCAGTCTTTCACCAGGAAGAAGAGTGCAAACTCATCCAAATCCGGATCATCTTTAGCATAATCTGGCAGCTAGAATTATTCACCAAGTCTATTCTCAAAGAAGACGCGCTCCATTCATCATGATGCAGAATCAACCACTTGCCCCTGTAGCACCTGTTCCATGGGGTGCAGCCTTTGGACCTTTGAATCTGACTCCTCCTATGCATGATCTACCTAAAGGGACAAGAAATAATTTTCTGAAATTCTTTGGAGATGGAAAGCAAAATCCAGATGACCACTTGCTGTGTTTTTCATATCTGTGGAGTGCTTGTAGTTGAACATGAAGATGTATCTGTCAAACTCTTCATAGAGACTCTGCATGACTTGGCTAGAGAATGGTTCTACTGGCTAGCTCTTGGCACCATAACCAATTGGGCCACTATGAGAGATGCATTCTTGAAAATATTCAAACCAACTGAAGATTCCAGTACCTTGATAACTCAGCTCACTCAGTTGAAGAAGGAGCCACATGAGCACATGCGGGATTTTATTGCTAAATTTCAAAGAATACTTTACAAAATTTTGGCATTTGCTTCTCTGAATGACAAAAATCAAAAGGTATTCTTCATCAATGCTTTACTTCTTGAGTAAGCTATCAACTACAAAGAGCGTGTCTTGTTGACTTGATAGTAGCTCTAAACATGGCGGTTAAGATTGAAGACAACCTCATCATGGCTGGAAAGATAAAAAGCAACACTTCTAGAGCTGAAAATTCATCCTATGCTCCTACTTCCGATTCACTATTGCAAAAGTTAGCAAATGAGATGTTGAGGTGAAGAAACAAATGGCTCAAGACAACAACACTACCCCGACTGAATTTCAACAACAACAAGAACCACATAGTTGGTTCCTAGAGATTAGCAATTGAAGTTGCTCCTAGAAACAACGTGGAAATGAATGAAGAAGACTGGGAAGATGATGTTGATCAGCTCAATAATGATGATTTTGTAAGTCATCTTTGGTGACTCCAACATTAATTACCTAAACTACTAATCGAAATATGGCAATGGAAAGCTTCTCGAAGACGATCATGGTCATGCATATGCGATATTTACACAATCACAAACTCACCAAGCTAAGGCAATAGTTGATGAACAAAGAAGGGGAAACCCTTTATCTTCTTCCTTAGCTCCCGAAATAAAAATGTGAGTTCTTCATCTTAACCTAGAAATCATCTCGGGTATACGAATCTATACCTTCCTTTGACATTGTTGATCATGTCAAGAAAACTAGGATTTAAATGTCAGAAGCTGAATACATGAGAGCCTTTCCTGAGTAGTTAAATAGGTTAGTCAAATATGTACAATCACCAAGACAATCCAATGCATCAAAATATCTTTTGCCTAAGCCCAAGGATACTCCTCCCCAAAAACACTGCAGTTGTTAAACCCTCATTATCTTCTGAAAGAGTAGAACCTTTCTATGTCTCTTTATTGCTTAATGGTTTCAAGTTAAGCAATTGCATTCTAGATTCGGGTGCTTCTGACAATGTCATGTCGGCTAAATTTCTGAGATGCTCACCTTGACAAAGAACATAAAAGGTGTTACTCCATGGAGAGACAAGTCCCTTTAATCGAGACAAATCAAAGATGCACAAGTTGTTCTAGCATATTTTCCTAACAAAAGATTAAAGATGACAATCTTAGTTGCTAGATATTCATGTCTCTTACGGGATGTTGCTAAGAAGAAACTTCTACAAAGAAATGGGAGGAGAAGTAAAGATGGATTGGTCCTGTGCCCATATTCCTATTAAAGGAATAAGCCATAAGTTGAATCCAGAAAAGAAGTCTAAGTATATTGTGATAAAATCTGAAGATCCTAGATCTCAAATTCTTTTTGGGTCTGACCACGGTGTATACTTCTTGGAAATGGATAAAGGCGTTCCAGAGCCAGAACTTCAACCAGAGCCAACAAAAGAAGAAGAAAACGTTTGGACTGGAGTTTAAAGGCACATGTTCTTTTGGATCAGGAGTTGGCGTTCTACTAATATCTCTAGATCATGAGATATTCCCATACTCCCACAAGCTGATGTTCAAGAACACCAACAATACGGCGGAGTATGAAGCATTACTGCTAGGAATGGAGCAAGCAGGAGTAAAACTCCTCAAAGCCCAAGTAGATGTTGAACTTCTAGTAATGCAGATTCAAGGGAAAAATCAAGTCAAAGAAGATAAGATGAAGCATTACAGAGATAGAGTGTTTTTTGCCACACTCGATTTTGCAACCTTCTCTATCGACTTCATTCCAATAAATCAGAATTCAAAGCCAGACTCTTTGGCGATCCACAAACTCTACACTATGAATCCAGATAGACCATCGTCCATATTCAGACAAGGAAACTATAAAGTGGAGATGGTCTACCGCCCTAAAGTCCTGATAGTGTTGAACAGTGGCAGACTTTCAATGACGACAAACAAACATCTGCATGTCTGCATGTTGAAGGGAATAAATCACCACCACGACGAACAATCATAGGAAAACTGATCCGGGTTATGATGACAATAGTGGAATAATCCAACCAAAAGGTAACAAAATCCCCAAGGGTTTAGTTTCCTTAGTGGAGACTTTCAACAAGCGTGATCAATACTTGAAGAAGAACAAAGAATATGGTGATAGTTCTTCCTTAGAAATGCAACAAGTAAATCTAGGAACGGAGGAAGTTGATGTAGACTTATCCACCACTAGAGAGAAGAAAGGATGAGCCACCATCAGATGAAGTTGATAAGGACTTGCCCAAGGTATTTGACAAGAAGGCCAGAGAAAGGAAGTTCGAGATCGAGAGACTGGGTACTCTGGTGGGACAAGAGACATGAACTGAAGGGCATGCACGACAAATTTGATTCACTCTGGAAAGGGCCCTTCATGATCAATAGAGCTGCTAGAATGGATACTTTATTCCTTGCCTACGAATGGAATTGAGTTACATTGCCTTTTAACAGTGACACTTGAAGCCTTTCCGAATTTAAAAAAGTAGGGTAAAACTTGTATGTATATAAATAAAATTTTGTTGTTTTCTTTCCTTTTCTTTGTTTTGTTTTGTTTTTGTTTGCTTAACCTAGAACCCAATGGACAAGACACGAAACCGAGATATTGGGATCTCATCTTCACTCCTTTCCTTTTGAAAGAGGTTAAAATGTCCACAGGAGCCAACATGTGTTTCAACAAGCATATAGATCATTAATAAATGTCTAAGCACGATTAGCAACTCAAGGAGTTGTGATTGGTGGTTTGAAATCAACAATAACCAAAACCAAAATCAAAATGTGGATACTCAACTAGTTATTGAAGGACATAAATGGGTAGAAACAACACATTTTATATGTGACCTCAAGAAATAACCTCCTTCGAAATTTTCTAGTCAAAACCTTTGGTGACATGACCAATGCGTGATTAATAAACCTCAATCAATATTTTGAGTTCAGCAACAAATAAACTCGAACTAGTACGATACAAAAAAATATTCAACTACATTAAAAGGCTTCACTTGAGTGAATGCCAAAATACCTAGAAAGAATTTTCTAACAACGTTATTTTTGGAAAATTTTCAAAGAACAATTTTGTGATAAATAATATTTGTAACTCGTACAAAGAAAAAGAAGACTAAGTAAAAATTAGAATAAAGAACTTTTATTATTAATAAGTATGAAGCAAAATATAAATTTATCATAAAAACTCTAAAATCACAAAATACCAATTATTACAAATATAATTTCAAAATAATATTTTAATAATTATATATATTACATCAATTAATAAATTTTTTAATTACTTATAAAAATAATTTATTCTTATTCTTTCACTCATTAACTATTTGTGCATGCTATTTCACTACTTAAAAAGCGAATGTTGTAATATTTTGCCTTTCTACAAACATTAATAATAATAATATTACACAAAACCAAAGGTTTCCAAAATATTATATAAACATAACTTCAAATGTAAAGGGACATTTAACATGACATCATTTTTATTTTTATTTTTATCTTATGCACCAGCATGGTCAAAATATAATTGAATTACATACTATTCATATACTAAATGAAGGGAACCTTTTTCATTAACTCATTTTAGATTGATTCTCTTTTATATTATTAGATTTATTATTGTTTTTGCATTATTGTTTTTTCCTTATTTTCTCACCATTGAATTTCTTATAGGTAATCACAATATTTTATGGTTAATATATAAATTAAATTTGCATCTTTCATATGCCAATTTTAATATTCAATGGATATTAATGTATAAATTAAATTAATTATTGTAATATTTTTAATTTATATAAATAATTAAATATTTCGTAAAAGAATAATCATAAGATTAAAGTTGTGAGTTTTATTGTTTTATATAAGTTAAACATAAAATTAAAATTGACAATTTTTATTGTTTTATTTATGTTCATTATCTCGAATTGAGATTTTATTAAGAAATGGTGTGCCTATACCAAATAAGCTTAAACCTTCACTTGAGAAAGGTTACGATAAATCAAAAAAATGTTAAATGCCTTGCAAAGCCACCCATTTTATGTTTTGGTGTGGATTTTCATGTATAAATTAATTAACCCGAGCGCAAATCCCATTGAAAAATGACATATTTATCCTAAGCAAACTTAAACCTTTACTTAAAAGAGGCTATAAATCAAAAATTTATACCTCTCTCGTATTGAATTGGCAAGAATAAAATTCATAACTAATGCACTAGCCTTAGATTCATAACTACTACATATGAATATATTTATTTGAAAAAGTTCGAAGACATCAATTTTGAGGCCCTTATATTGAATTTGTCACATATCATCCGAAGAGTTTTAATCCAATTGGTAAGCATTAAATTCATAACTAATGCACTAGCCTTAGATTCATAACTACTACATATGAATATATTTATTTGAAATAAGTTCAAAGACATCAATTTTGAGGCCCTTATATTGAATTTGTCACATATTATCCAAAGAGTTTTAATCCAATTGTTAAGAATGATGGTTTGCTTAAATCCATCCACCAAAGTATAATTCTTCTACATACCCAACACATATAGGGTCAGGGTTAGTCCCTAGGTGATAACCCCTAGTCATGGCTATTAAGAATGAGCTCATTGGTTTAGATATACGCTTACACAACATTGTAAGTCACTATATGTTGACTTTTTAGTCATAATGGGTCCTAATCAAGAAAAAAATTATCACATATGACATTGATTAATAACTACTACAGATAAATATATTTATATAAAAGCATATCGCATCGATTAAATCTCTATTTAAGAGAGGAGACAATAAGTCATAAATTTGTGTGAGTAGCTTGTATTAAATTGGCAAGCTTTATATACACCAGCCTCACATTCATAGTTAAGTACACAAGTATATTTTTCTGAAGAATATGGCCCCCATCTTAAATTTGTCTCATATCACATTGATTAATAACTGGTACAACTAAATATATTGATCTAAAAATGCCAAAAGATATCACATTGATTAAACCTCCACTTGAGAGAGGCGACAATAAGTCATAAATCTGTAAGTACCTTGTATTAAATTGGCAAGCTTTAAATTCATAGCTAGTACACAAGCCTTACATCCTTAATTTAATATACAAAAATATATTTATCTTTAAAATGTCAAAAGAGATCAGTTTTGAGGCCCCCATCTAAATTTCGTCAGATATCACATTGATTCATAACTAGTTCAGACGTATTTATTTGAAAAACATCAAAAGATATCACATTGATTAAACCACCACTTAAAGAGTGGCAACAATAAGTCATAAATTTGTAAGTACCTTATATTAAATTGGCAAGCTTACAAGCCTTATATTAATAACTTAATACACAAAAATATACTTAATCTTACAAATGTCCAGAGAGATCAGTTTGTAGGCCCATGTCTTATAGTTGTCTCAATTTTAAGACTCCTATCTTAAAACTGTAACGTATCAAGTTGATTAATGACTATTACAACTGTCTGGTTACGTACTCCTGCAATCTAGATGCACCACTAATAATCAAATGGACGTCATATTTGAAGTAGACCTCACCCAACTACCATTGTAAGCTATCTCTAATAAGTGTTTACAGGTACAAATTTTAACAATAAATAAGGTACAACTTACTCATCATTCGTTGTCAAATGACATTTACAATTTGTAACACTGCAAAGTCACTTTCAAATCAATAAAGTAAATAGTTAAACCATACCCTTTACTAGGTTTGGAAATTGATAGGCTGTGGGCCGTTTTTTGAGATTTTAGTTGTATATTAAGGGTGAAAAAATTAGGAAACTGTAGAAAATGACGGGCTGAAAGTTTAGAAAACCATATAATTTTTATATAGTTCTTCATAAATATGTATAATATATTAAAATATAAAACTTCATTATATGTATGTAAACAAATCACATAAAAATATTAAAATTTATAGCCACGGGCAAGAGTTAATCCATCATCGAATTTTGATTTGACAGGCGCTGATAATTTGAAACTCTAGGCCTGCCCTTAACCTACAAAGAAAACCTCCTACATTAAATTGGTGCCTTGCTGGTTGCTGACCTGAAAACTACCTGCTATTTACTCTTATAACATATTAAGATAATAAAACAATATTTGAAAAATCGCACATTTTTTAAAAATTACAATTTAAAATTTTTAAATACAGACTACAAAGATCAACCAAATCCAGTACATAAGACAAGGGACTAGAACTCATTTATAACCCCAAAAACTCAAATCTGAATGAGTTTGAGTTTGCAGAAACTGTCTTAACATCGGTAAATGGTTAAAAGATGCTGTCTTAACATATGAATATGGACAATAAATTAATGCAAACCCCTAACCAAAAATTCAAAAAAGAAAACACCTAAATTAGCGGAGAGTAACTAAAGTCCAGCAAAACCATATTATACTATGTACAGTGATTTCAATACAAATAAAATTAGTAAATGTCACTACCGCCACTTCATCTTAACATGGAAGAATTTTTTCAACAAGCATATAGATCATTAGTAAATGTCTAAGCACGGTTAGCAACTCAAGAAGTTGTGATTGGTGGTTTGGAAATCAACAATAACCAAAACCAAAATCAAAATGTGGATACTCGGCTAGTTATTGAAGGACATAAACGGGTAGAAACAACACCATTTATAACCACCTTGAAATTTTCTAGTCAAAACACTGGTGACATGACCAATGCGTGATTAATAAACCTCGATCAATATTTTGAGTTGCAACAAATAAACTTGAACGAGTACGATACAAAAGAGATATTCAACTAGATCAAGAGGCTTCACTTCAAAGTGAATGCCAAAATACCTTGAAAGATTTTTCTTTTTCACTCATTAACTATTTGTCCATGATATTTCACTACTTAAAAATTGAATGTTGTAATATTTTGCCTTTCTACAAACATTAATAATAATAATATTACACGAAACCAAAGGTTTCAAAATATTATATAAACATAACCTTCAATTTAGGTGGGTAATATTAATAATAATAATATTACACAAAACCAAAGGTTTCCAAAATATTATATAAACATAACCTTCAATTGGGGTGCGGCGGCGCACAAGCGTGGCGCATGTGGGGGGAGGAGGGTTTAACATGCCATCATTTTTATTTTTATTTGTATCTTGCAATCCATGATCAAAATAAAATTGAATTGCATACTACTCATTTACTAAATGAAGGGGACCTTTCTCACTAGCTCATTTTTAGATTGATTCTCTTTTATATTATAAGATTTATTATTGTTTTTTGCATTATTGTTTTTTCCTTATTTTCTCTACATTGAATCTTTTATAGGCAATCACATTATTTTATGGTTAATATATAAATTAAATTTTGCACCTTTCATATGCCAAATTTAATATTCAATGGATATTAATATATAAATTTATCTTTTTAAATAACATAAAATCAAATTATTTTACAATTCGCATCAAATGCTAAGGGAAATTTAACATGCCATCATTTTTATTTTTATTTTTATCTTGCAATGAGGTCAAAATAAAATTGAATTGCATACTATTCATTTACTAAATGAAGGGGACATTTCTCATTAACTCATTTTTAGACTCAAATTCTTTTTTATATTATAAGATTTATTATTGTTTTTTTGCATTATTGTTTTTCCTTATTTTCTCTACATTGGATCTTTTATAGGTAATCACAATATTTTACGGTTAATATATAAATTAAATTTACACCTTTCATATGCTAATTTTAATATTCAATGGATATTAATATATAAATTAAATTAAATATTGTAATAGGGGGAGGGGGCTTAGTTATCTTTTTAACCATGACATAAAATCAAATTAAAAGGGACATTTAACATGCCATCATTTTTATTTTTATTTTTATTTTTATCTTGCACCCACGGTCAAAATAAAATTGAATTGCATATGATTCATTTACTAAATGAAGGGACCTTTCTCATTAACTCATATTCTCTTTTATATTATAAGATTTATTAATGTTTTTGCATTATTGTTTTTACTTATTTTCTCTACATTGGATTTTTTTATAGGTAATCACAATAATTTACGTTAATATATAAATTAAATTTGCACCTTTCGTATGCCAATTTTAATATTCAATGGATATTAATATATAAATTAAATTAAATATTGTAATAGGGGGAGGGGGCTTAGTTATCTTTTTAACCATGACATAAAATTAAATTAAAAGGGACATTTAACATGCCATCATTTTAATTTTAATTTTAATTTTTATCTTAAATTTACGGTCAAAATAAAATTGAATTGCATACTATTCATTTACTAAATGAAGGGGACCTTTCTCATTAACTCATATTCTCTTTTATATTATAAGATTTATTATTGTTTTTGCATTATTGTTTTTCCTTATTTTCTCTACATTGGATCTTTTATAGGTAATCACGGTATTTTATGGTTAATATATAATTTAAATTTGCACCTTTCATATGCCAATTTTTATATTCAATGGATATTAATATATAAATTAAATTAAATATTGTAATTATTTTTTATTTATATAAATAATTAATCATTTCGTAAAAGAATTGATATGAAATAAGGATATGTGGAATAATCCCTCACAAAATCGCAATA
Organism: Taxus wallichiana var. yunnanensis; assembly: GCA_018340775.1. Taxonomy (NCBI): domain Eukaryota; kingdom Viridiplantae; phylum Streptophyta; class Pinopsida; order Cupressales; family Taxaceae; genus Taxus; species Taxus wallichiana. The sequence goes on from CM031236.1 coordinate 175,576,425, forward strand.
AAGAGAAACTAATATGCGTAAAAATATTACTGAGATCTTAAATAAAATTGTAGAATAAAATAACACAACACAAAGAAACAACATTTAATGTGGTTCACCCAATTTGGGTTACGTCCACCAAGAATTACTTGCTCGGATGTTATTACAAGCCACCGCTCTCTCAATACAATACCCAGATCTGTTTGGAGCTATGCTCAACAAACTCTACAGAATTCACACCCGAATTCAAATCATATATGTAATGTTACATTATACCTACCATATGCATAAAACCATATAAGTAGACAATTGCTTAAGAAGTTTTACAAAACCGTGGGCATTAAAACCATGGGCCAAACCCGTCCCGTAAACCTATGGGTCAAAAATCCCGCTCATATGAAAAAAACATGTTTCCGATTGATCGGACACGTTTAAAGTGTATAGTACTCTTAGTGTACAATCTTCAACACTTTCTCACATGAAAACAAACTCCACAACCTAACAAGAATAATCGTAAGATTAAAATTGAGAGTTTTATTGTTTTATATAAGTTAAACATTGTTGGCTAGATTTTACGCATAGCACAAAACCTAGGCGGTCATGAGATAAATCTCCCTCATTTACCAAAGTGAGGCTCCGTGTCAAATTTGTCAATTAAAGTATGCTAATATCTAAATGGGGTTTTACTTTAACTACTCGGTTCATGAACCATAACTCGAGCAGTTCTACAGCAAGTAAGCACTTGTTTTAAAGAAAGAAAATATTTATAGGAGGGAAATATATTAACACGAGAGAAGAAATGGGAAGATGTGCATCGCAATCAATAGATAATGAGTTGATTGCATGCACATAGAAGAAACCAATAGATATAAACACAGAATTCTAAGCAAAGGTAGCTCTAGATCTAGATCTTAAATAACACAAAGTATATTAAAAGATCTAAGATAAAAAAACAAGAAACACAATACACCGTGACACAAAGTTCTTGAAAATCTGCTCTGTATATTCTTTTGCTTCAAGTGGCTCTTAAGAGTTTCAAAGACAAAATCTAGAACACAAGGTTCTTCGCTTACAAATTCGATTTTTACCCGAAGGTACTTCCTCTACTTATAGAATGTAGAGGGGCAATTACAAGTCGGAAGCTTTGAGTGAATTAACACATGTGGAAGTCGGAAAGGAAACAACTAGCAATCTCCCACCTAGAATTCCTCTTTGCAAAACATGCATGATTTGCAACTGAAAATAGAACCTTCTATTTTGCACGTGCCACCTATCTCCAAGTAGTTAACTTCTTCAAGTAATGGCTTTTAAACCAATCACTTAAGTTGTATAATTTAATTGATCGCTCAATTACTTTGTCGGAGGAAAGAAGAAGGAAGAGGAAAGATGCAGTCTTGTCCTTTTTCATGTCTGCATGTAGCTAATTTTTTTGTCTTTGATTCTCACCAAACTAGATCTGGGAGTAGCTGGATCTGGAAGCAAGGTGGATCTAAAAACAATTTGGAATTGGAAACCATTTGGATCTCGAAAGTGAGTTGATCTGGAAGCAGTTGGATCTTGGAAGCTGGAAGCAGCTAGATATTGCCTTTGACATGTCTTCCCTCTTATCCTTGAAGCTTTTACAGTTCTTCTCCAGTACATGCATCAGTGCAATGTTTGTCGTAAATAACTCTTTATTTTTAATTGCATATGAACAATTAAAATTTTTGGAAAGCACTCCGGATGAATGCAACTTCAATGAAGGCTTCAACTGGAAGATTGGGAGCATATGCACAAGATCCTGGAAGGAATTTTCCACATACTGACTTCTTCACGGGCTGCATTTGAAACAAGAGGATGAAGCCTTTGCAATTATGGATCTGAATCTAACACACTCCATGACGAATTCTGGCAACTAGGATGTGAATGGAAATATTGCAGCTCGAATGATTCCACTGCTTTTGATTGCACGATGAGGGAATTCTTTCCAGCTCTGGATCTGTCAATCAATTCGGAAAGAGGTTCCGGACCTAGATCTGTGTTTCCAATGTCTGCAAATTTAGAATTGATGCATGACTCCGTTGTGCTCTCTTTTTCATCCTTCTTTGTCATGGTTGTCTATCTTTGTCTGAACGATTCTTTTTCTTCTTCTTACTCAAGTAGGAATCCTTCAAAATCAAAAGTGCGAGATCTATATAATTCTTGATTTGGAGAATATATTCAATATATTGGACATTGATTAATGTTTCTTTTCTTTTGTAAAGCACCTGTAATGAATTCCTGTAATTAATTCAAACAAAGATGGCAACCGGAACATGAATAGTGAATTTTAATCATAAAAATATGCACTATTCAAGCCCGCTGCCCCAAAAATTGATGTTTTATTTACATGCAAAGTGAGCATAATTTTTTCCAATTTCACCTGAGCATTTGTATCACTTATGCAAACAATTATGCAAACACAAATCAATCCTCCTTCAATGCATGCGCCAAAATTGGAAGCTTTTAGCCTTGATTTCACCTTCTTTTGAGCAAAAATCCTCTTCAAATGGGGCGCACTTTTCCTCTGGGCTGCACTTCTTCCCCGTGAATTAATTAATTCACCCTTATCGCAGCCCATGCTATATAACCCTCATAATTCTATAATTAATAATTGCCCCTCTTATTCTGGCAATTAATTAATTAAAAATCATGTTTTTCTCTTTAAGCGATGTGCTAAAATTGCATGTTTAAGGACAGCCATCAAATAAATTAATTTTAATCAATTTAATCATCAACTCTTCACTCCACTTAAGCTTCACAAAGTGTGTTTTAACCTTAGCCACTAAAAATAGAAGTTAATATAATCATTTAATACTTTAAAAGCAGTATTCATCTCTTAAATGGGGCGCACTTTTCCTCATGAAGGGGCTGCCATTAAATAAATAAATTTATTTAATTTTAGACAATTTATTTCAACCTCCTTTATTCCCCTTTGTTTTTGTCGACTTTCTTCCATGCTTGGACGCCAATTTTGGGTGAATAATTAATGAAATTAATCAATTTAAAGGTTGCCATTACTATTCCAAAGGAGGCGCACTTTTTGACATAAAGAATTCTATTTTTAAGAATCACATGACAATGGAATTTTTTACCCTGCAAAGCAGCCCTGAAAATTCCATGATTCACTTAAGTCGCTTGACTTTCATAATGAGATTATTTACCCTGCAAGGCAGGCAATAAAATCTCATGATTCACTTAAATGATATTTCTTTTATTCCACAATGGGAATTTTTACCCTGCAAGGCAGGTAAGAGATTCCCATCTGCCTGTTGCCTCTAATTTTCCCATTGTCACTTAAGTGGCATTGCCTTCATGGGAAAAAGTACCCTGTGGCGGTGTACAAAATTCTCACCTGCTTGCTACTTCTAATTTTCTCATGATTCACTTCAATTCTTCTTTTTCCAAAAATGCGGCCAACCCAAAAAAGGCTTTTTGGTGCACGACTTCGTCTTTTCCCAGTGAACCAAACCTCCGATGGCGACTTCCTTCTGGCACAATATGCGTATATGATTCCCAGTTACTCCAGGCTAAGAATCAAAGCCAAGCTGCAAAGGAATTGATCTAGAGAAATTTCACAAAAAACGAAACGGGAAAACACAAAAACACAAAAATTACTAAAAGTCACAAATAAAGTGCAAAACTCATTCCTAGTTAAAACTCTTCTAGTATATAGGAATAATGATATGTTCAATCACAACAGGGTTAAATCGGAGCGCAAATTGCCTCAAATGGGGCTCAAAAAATACAAATTTCCCATGAGACAAATCCGACTGACGAGAATATAACAATTTTGGGCATCTAGGTATTTGGCGAAAATGGCTAATATGGCTCTTTGGGAATATCTTGACGCAATACAAGAACTTTCTGACAATAAAAACACAAAATGACCCATTATTTTAAAAGTACAAAATTCTTTCAGATAGGGTAGTCACAGATTTCAAGATGAAATCTGGAGACACCAAACATAAAATTAAAATTGACAATTTTTATTGTTTTATTTAAGTTCATTATCTTACATTGAAATTTTAAATGGGCCCGCAAATCTCACCAGGGCGTTATGTTTATCAAGATTGACTTTGAGAAAGCCTATGATCGATTGAATGGCCTTTCATCCTCACCATGCTTCAAGCCCTTGGCTTTGGCCCCATCTTTATTCAATCTATCAATATGCTTTTTGCAGATGCCTCTACTCAAATATCTATCAATGGCCTTAGCTCGGAGCCCTTTGGGCTATTCCGGTCTATCAAACAGGGTTGTCCTCTAGCCCCTACACTTTATGTGTTGGCGGCTAAAGGCTTTGGTTATCTATTAGCCCATGCCAAAAATCAAGGTCTTGTTCGTGGAATTTTTTCTTTCTTGAGCCCACCTCTCAACTCCTCAATGGGCATTTTGCGGATGATTCGTTCCTTACGCTTATCGAGGATGAAAGTAACATTTGCAATGCCATGCAATGCTTGGATACTTTTCGCTGGCTTGGTTCCTCCATTCAATGGCGAAAAACTCAATGCTACAAGTAATCCTTCCTTCCTGTGTCGAATCTGGCTTGCCACATATGATTGGAAAATTCTTCAACATGGTGAGATCTTCAAATTCCTTGGTATTCCTTTTGCTTTTCAAGCCTCCCGACTGATCTATGGCATTATGTCATTCAACGGGGGCAAAAAAACTAGAATATTGGCTCACTAGACCCTTGTCTCTGGCTGGCAAATTCCAAATTTGTTCCAAAGTTCTAGTGGCCACCCATGTTTACTATTCATCTTGTTGGGTGCCTTCCAAAGCATCCATCCAAAAGCTGGAAAAGTTACTCAAAGCTTTCTTATGGGCTAATGCTTCTATTGGAAAAGGTTTTCATCGTGTCGCTTGGGATATATGTTGTTTACCTCGCAATTCTGGAGGCCTTGGGCTTATCCACATCCAACACCAAGGGCAAGCTCTTTGTGCCAAGTGGATTATCTGTAGCATCACTGGCCAGGAAGCTTGGAAAGTTCTCATACGCCGTGGCATTTCATAGGGCTCTCCTTATGACCGCGTTGCATGGAAAGGTTTAGGGTTTGTCAATCTGCTCATCACTCCTGTGCCTGTCAAAGTTGTGGGCACCTTCATGCTTAAAAGTATCTAGAAAGCCTGGGAATGTGTCAAACCTTGGCTTTTATGGAAAGGGGATGGCTTTCGCAATGGGCTATCTCTCAACCAACAATCTCTTTGGTGGTTGCGATTTTTCAATCCCAAGATCAATGCCTTGTAGAGGTCCCGAGAATCTCCGCGCTCAAATTCTTCAAACGCGGAATTCATACCATCGAGGATTTTTTCTGCAAAAACAAGCAATCCTGGTTTGCTTGGCCAAAGTTTAAAACTTTGTTTGACTCTCCAACCAAGATCAAGATACTTTCAATATTGTGATCAATTATGTTCCGATCACATGCTACATAAGATTGTTGTGCACTCTTCTCGCCCTTGGTGGACAGATTGGAAGTGGTTTGTTGATACTCCTTTTTGTAACTATAAAGCCAACAAAGGCTATCGGTGGCTCTCACCCCATTTGCCCATGGTGGACAAACTCAACACTCATTGGGAATTAACGCCACCCCATCTGGCTGGGGAGACGGTTTGAGACTGTTTGGACTATATGTGTTGAGCCCAAAATTTCTCATTTTCTATGGTGTATTCTTCACCAAGGCCTTCCTATTGGGGCCCATCTTGTTCAAATTGGGATTTCGGCTCCCAAATGCCCCTTATGGGCATCTGGAAACAATTATGCATGTTTTCTGGTTCTGTCCCAAAGCTCAAACTGCCTGGAACTGGATCCATACTTTTTTCTTTCCTTCCCAGCCCCACTGTTTCACTCAGCAGCGTATTCTCTTGGCAGACAATCCCAAACTTATGCCTATGTTCACCCAGATTTGGCATGTTTTCAGGGGAGATTTTATTTTGGATATGGAAAGAAAGGAATATTTTTTTCTTTGCTAATTCTGCAGTTGATCAGTCCTTCTCAATTTATAATAAATCTATGGTGATCTCCAATGTGCTTCTACAGATTCAAGTTCAAGCGAATAAGGTGGCACTGGAGGTGGACCACCTCCAAACTTTATTGCGACATTGGGGGGAAGCCCCATGCAATGTTGCTCGAGTGCCTCCCTCTCCCACTAGGTGCTCCTCACCCTCTACTCATGGTGGCCGACGCAACAGATCCCAGTGTCAGGCGTTTAGTTGCTCCCGTCATTCTCCGGGTCGAGCCATTAACACAATCACTCCCCGGGTACCATCACGGTCAAGGCTCGCGCGGCATTCATCGGTTCGCCGGTAGGGCTTGGGCTCACCGCCTCGACAACTTGGGTGGGATTCTCCGCCTCGATCGTCAGCTCACCAGTAGGGTTGGGATTCTCCGTCCTCCACTTCTCAACAAGTCGCCGGCATCCGCCACCTACCTACCTACCACCGACAAATTAATCGAGTGCAAATCCCGTTGAAAAACAACATATTTATCCTAAGCAAACTTAAACTTTTACTTAAGAAAGGGTATAAATCAAAAATTTATACGTCTTGTATTAAATTGGCTAGCATTAAATTCATAACTAATGCACTAGCCTTAGATTCATAACTACTACATATAAATATATTTATTTGAAAAAGTTCAAAGACATAAATTTTGAGGCCCTTATATTGAATTTGTCACATATCATCCAAAGAGTTTTAATCCAATTGGTAAGAATGATGGTTGCTTAAATCCATCCACCAAAGTATAATTCTTACGCATACCCAACACATATAGGGTCAAGGTTAGTCCTCGGTGATACCCCTAATCTTGGTTGTTTAGAATGAGCTCATTGGTTTAGATATACGCTTACGCAGCATTATAACTCACTATATGTTGACTTTTTACTCGTAATGGGTCCTAATCAAGATTTTTTTATCACATATCACATTGATTAAAGTAGTACGAGATAAATATATTTAAATAAAACATATCACATCGATTAAATCTATTTAAGAGAGGAGACAATAAGTCATAAATTTGTGTGAGTACCTTGTATTAAATTGGCAAGCTTTATATACACCAGCCTCACATTCATAACTTAGTACACGTAAGTATAGTTATCTGAAAAAATATGACCCCCATCTTAAATTTGTCTCATATCACATTGATTAATAACTTGTACGACTAAATATATTGATCTAAAAATGCCAAAAGATATCACATTGATTAAACCTCCACTTGAGAGAGGCGACAATAATTCATCACCCTGTAAGTACCTTGTATTAAATTGGCAAGCTTTAGATTCATAACTAGCACACAAGCCTTACATCCTTAATTTAATATACAAAAATATATTTATCTTTAAAATGTCGAAAGAGACCAGTTTTGAGGCCCCCATCTAAATTCGTCAGATATCAAATTGATTCATAACTAGTTCAGACAACATTGATTAAACCACCACTTAAGAGTGGCAACAATAAGTCATAAATTTGTAAGTACCTTATATTAAATTGGCAAGCTTACAAGCCTTATATTAATACCTTAATACACAAAAATATACTTAATCTTACAAATGTCCAGAGAGATCAGTTTGTAGGCCCATGTCTTATATTTGTCTTGAAAAACATCAATAGAAATCAATTTTAAGACTCCTATCTTAAAACTGTAACGTATCAAGTTGATTAATGACTATTACAACTGTCTGGTTACGTACTACTGCAATCTAGATGCACCACTAATAATCAAATGGACGTCATATTTGAAGTAGACCTCACCCAACTACCATTGTAAGCTATCTCTAATAAGTGTTTACAGGTACAAATTTTAACAATAAATAAGGTACAACTTACTCATAATTCGTTATCAAATGACATTTACAATTTGTAACACTGCAAAGTCACTTTCAAATCAATAAAAGTAAATAAGAAAACCATACCCTTAACCAGGCTTGGAAATTGATAGGCTGTGGGCCATTTTTTGTGATTTTAGCTGTATATTAAGGGTGAAAAAATTAGGAAACTGTAGAAAATGACGGGCTGAAAATTTAGAAAACCATATAATTTTTATATAGTTCTTAATAAATATATATAATATATAAAAATATAAAACTTCATTATATGTATGTAAACAAATCACATAAAAATATTAAAATTTATAGCCACAGGCAAGAGCTAATCCATCATCGAATTTTGATTTGACAGGCGCTGATAATTTGAAACTCTAGGCCTGCCCTTAACCTACAAAGAAAACCTCCTACATTAAATTGGTGCCTTGCTGGTTGCTGACCTGAAAACTAACTGCTATTTACTATTATAACATATTAAGATAATGCAACAATATTTGAAAAATCGTACATTTTTTAAAATTACAATTTAAAATTTTTAAATACAGACTACAAAGATCAACCAAATCCAATACATAAGACAAGGGACTAGAACTCATTTATAACCCCAAAAACTCAAATCTGAATGAGTTGAGTTTGCAGAAGCTGTCTTAACATCGGTAAATGGTTAAAAGATGCTGTCTTAACATATGAATATGGACAATAAATTAATGCAAACCCCTAACCAAAAATTCAAAAAAGAAAACACCTAAATTAGCGGAGAGTAACTAAAGTCCAGCAAAACCATATTATACTATGTACATTGATTTCAATACAAATAAAATTTCGGCATGTACTACTCCATAGAAATTCCATTCTTGTGGTGAAGCTGCTGAAAAATGCAGTTTTAATAACAAGTCATGAACATTTGAAAAGGCAAGCTTTTCTAGATGCTAAGATTCATATGGACTAACAGCTGTATAATATACAACTCTGCCAGTTGTTCTGGTAATGAAACATAGGGAAACAAAATACTTCTCTAAATGGAAATCTTCTAATCGAGTTCTCTAGCTGACTACCCCCAACCCACATAATGTTACATACAAATTACATCAAATTCCATATTGGAAAAATCTATCCATTTTTCATGTTTTCCATTTGAGGTAACAATCAAAAAGATCTGTTTTAAACGACATTTAAAAATCCTCAATCAAATGGTTCCCAGTCTTGGGTGATCCTTGTAGTTGACACAGGAAGTGGAGCATTTATACTGCCCACACCGGAATCAAATGTTTCCCACTGCGTGGTGACAGCTACAGTGTTATTGCACAATGGGTTTCCATTTTCAGGCTTCAATGCATTCCACTGTGAGGTGACAGCTACAGTGTTATTGCACAACTGATTTGTATTTTCAGCCTGCAATGCATCCCACTGTGTAGTGACAGCTACAGTGTTTTTGCGCAGTGGATTTGCATTTTCAGCCTTCAATGCATCCATAGTATCCACATAATTTTGTACCCTTCGTACCTATGTTTTAATTCCATAAAGCATTCCATCATTAGTGAAAATATAACATATAGTTCAAATAACTGCAAACCAACCAACCACACCTAACAAAAACAACTTTCATATCTAACACTTCCGAATTTAGGAGCTTTTCTATTTATCTGATCATAAGCTGCAACAATGACTAAAGACCGTTTTAACCGTAATTATCACAAGATACATATGGTTATTGGTACCGATACCGGTACAAGGAGGGGATTGGTATGCCATTTTTCAGAAAAATAGGAGTCAGATACTCAAAGATGTAAAAAGACATAATTTTATGTGCCTTAAAAAAAAAAAAAAATATACAGCCTAATGTAGCTTACAAATATCATTAATAACTTTTTAAAATGAAAATATTAGATGTTGACAAAAGATAAGAGTAATTATACTGATATTTATCTATGATATCTCATCATATCTAAGGTCACAAGTACAAAATATATTTTTCAAAAACACCAAAATGCAAGTCTTGGAGACCTAGTACCAACGAGTACCAGTCTCTGGGATGCATTTTGGTGGTAGGAAATGAGCTTCCATGCAACTAAAGTTGTTCTTTTGTCTACGAGAGTTTTTGTTTGTTGTGATTTAATGCATATGCATTTTGGTAGTAGGAAATGAGCTTCCATGCATCTAAAGTTGTTCTTTTGTCTACGAGAGTTTTTGTTCGTTGTGATTTAATGCATATAAATCATTTGGGTACAATTGTTTGGGGATTAAATTTACCAAAAGACTATAAACTTTTAACAATGTTCTTTGATAAAATAAAAATTGGACGATCATAAAACTATAAACCATGTTTTGAAAACAGAGATCATCTCAAGAGACGACATTCTTCATGCAAATGAATGAAGTTGCGCAGAATATCAACAGTTGCCAACATAAGATGCATCAAACAAGATCCTTATTGAACATTCAATGCATCTTTGTAGATAGCCTAGGTGCATGGGAAACAAAGGCCAAACATCCTTCAAATACCCAATGTCATAAAATAAGATACAAATTAAGAAATTAAAAAAAAGATACAAATAAAGAAAATGAATCAAAGATGAATCCAACTCATGGTAATGAAGTAGAAGAATGTTTAATGGGATATTATTTAGCTAATGGAAACTGCTTTCCATAGACATGTTGAAAAGTTTATAACAATGTGCATCTTTTGCAACATTAAATCCCCACAAAATATCTAGAAATATTTTAAAATGACAGTGGAAGATCTAATTATTTAACATCTGTTTTGTAAAAGTAAGACATGATCAATAAAGTAGATACAATGCACGTCTTTTGCAACTTTAAATGCCACAAAATTTCAAAATAGAATTAAAAATGACAGGGGAAGCTCTAATTATTTAACATCTAATTTGTAAAAGTAAACTATTATAGACATGGTCAATAAAGTATAACCTTGGGTTCACGTGGACTGCTCGAGTGTTCCCAAAACAGCATCTTATGGGCAATGTAAATATTCTAGATAATTATCACAACCTCATGCTATCTCTTTAAAATCATGGTTGTAATTGCACTGAAATGCCAACAGCACTTCATTGTTTGATTCTATGTGCCTTTCTGTTTATCTGTTTGGTAGTGATCAAGAACAAAGTATTACAGTTGCCATAACTCTGTTTTGAGCCTTTCACAAAAAAAACCAAATCACTGAGTAATTCATAAATACCATGATCATTTCTAGTATCAAATTTCAATTTGTACCTTCTAGTCATGGTAGATGGCAATAATACACCACTGACATTAATTTAAACAAATCCATCTCCTAGAGAACAATGAATAATCCTTGCATTCAAAATGGATAACGGTTGATGCTCCAAAGCATTGCTGTCAAGACTTGACTGCAGAAACCCAGCTTGACTGGGGGATTTCATAGTTTTCCTGAACTGGAAGAGTTCCTTGCTTAGGCCGGTTAGGGGCAAGCGCAGTCTTCGGGAATCACCCCTCGACTTCAGATTCTACACATCTGATCGTGTACACAACAGTGGAACCTGATCTATGCTACTCCCCTTGCGCACTGAGTAACATATATCGTTTGTTGTCTACAACTAGCGATACCAACCCCACCCTGCGGGTGGGAATCTCCAGGGAATGCTCCTGGTGAAAACCATTTGTCCTTCCACCCAGCCTTAAGGAGGCCTCATGGTGATCTCCCCTGTTCCGAAGAACCGGGGCCAAGTGAAAGAGAAACTCTTCCAGCAGCTTGCCTGACGAGAAGGCATTTCCCTACACAATCGTGTGTTGGCTCATTAGTGGTTAGGTATCCCCAATCCCCGAAGGGGTGGACTGCGTCATTTCCCCTCCCTCGTCCAACCCTGCAGGGCCTTCTGATAGAGGGTAGTGCCACAGCCAGGAAGTTCGCCACAAGCACAAAGCTTGCAGTTCCCCTCCAATGCGAACGATCGCCTAACCAATACGATAGACGACGACCGCTACACTCCCCACCAAGGAGCATCGAGAGCAAGTCCTTCTCACCGGCATCCGTTGGGGCAAGGCAACAAAGTTCCTGCAGTACTTCCTGAAAACCAGCCTGTGATCTAGTTTCTCGCAGCCTGAAATGCGGGCACTTAACAAGGAGATGTAAGAGAGAGTCCCCTCCTACATCCCCACACAACGGGCACATAGAACCAAGGGCCGGATCCAACAACCCAATTCTAGAGGCACGACCACTAAGGAAAATCCCCCCCACTCTGGCATTTAGCAACCAGCAGACAGCTTCCGCCGACACATTCTCGAACCTCTGCGCTCGCTTGATGAAGCATTGGGTCTCTCCGAACTTACAATCCTTATAAAACCTTAGGGAACCCTACAACCTAAACTTGTTCTCCCAAGCTTCTTCACGAACCATCTGACTATTGGTGGCTCTAGGCACATTCTTCTTAAGCCATTTCGTGGTCCTATGGATCCACGTCCAAATCTCTCCCACTCTACAAGGCGGATTGTGGTTCACAAGATCCGCAATGACTGTCTTAAGACCACTATACTTCTCTAGGGCTCAGGCCCTTTGCCCTGCATTGAAGACCGAAACCGGGCAAATGTTGAGCTCACGGTGCATAACAGCCTGCCCTACCATGTTAGATGTGGAAGACTTCCCACACATCCACCTCATCCCTTCCACCACCACTTTCTGTAAGGCGTTCTGTTTGGCCACATCAAACATTCCTATCACTTCAGCACCAAAGGTAAGAACAGGAAAGACCAGCGCCTTGACCATGAGGGGACCCTTCGAGAGGCCAGGAAATGCCGGATCCCATGGAGGGGACCCTTTGACTGGGGATATGCCCTATATATTGGAAGGAGAAATATTTGCAGCACATTTTTAGCAATGTCCTAACTGCATGGGTGTTTCAAACACTCTACTTTTTCTTGGTCCCCCACATAAGGAGATGGCTTACGGAATTCATAAACGATCAGATAACATACCAGGGGTATTGAAAGCCAATTTAACATAAATTAATTTCTTAATTTGACGATGCAGTTGTAAGATATCCCTAAGCGATGATCTTCCTGAAGCTTCACCAAGGGGAATTGCTTGCGTTTATCAAACTTGCTGCTAAAGTCTCAGCCAGTTTGAGAATTTTTATCCATGAGATCAATAATCCAGAGGTAGATGCTACAGATAATATGTTGGCCCAGCTACACAACCTCCCTCATTTTTAATGTAATAATATGAAATGCATTATTTAGAGAAAAAAAGGGCAATGAATGTGATCTTAATTATGATCACATTCATCATCGCCTCTAAAAATTTGTTTCAGGAACATGAAAAATGGTACTTTCCTTGCAGTGCCTAAAACGATCAACCAAAAGTCGCCCACACTGTACTTTTTAGTTGACTACAAAGTTATTCCAAGTTTGGGGGTGTTTCATTGTTGTATGCCTTGTTTTGCATTGTAATCTGTAACAAATCTAGTGAGGCATTTTGAACAAACTGAACTAAAATTTGCACCAAAATATTGCAAAATGGATCAACTACAAATAAATTGTTTATTTATCAGCATTTTGCTGACCAGTGCTCGACACTGGCCATTGGATTATTAAAAGTAAATAATCACTCCATAAGATATATCAATATAGTTTCCATAAAAATAACATATGCCGTATGCATGAACCCAGAAAAAGCGAATAGGGTGCTTAAAAACACAATATAATCTTTTAAAAATTGGAGTCTCTAAAGCCAACCCAACAGTGGCTGGGAAAGGGAGTGCAATGAACCATATTTAAAGACAAATTGTCATTATGTTTAGAAATGAAATAAGAACTGCCTCTAATAATGAAACACGAGTTCAAGTTCTAACCCAAGGTAAGAAAATATGGATTCTGAATATAAACAAGGAGATACAAATAGAAAGGGATTCAAGCTTGGAAATTAGCTGGGTTTACGGCTTATGGGAAAATATATCAATTATATCACTAAGTCGTTTGATATGGCATGTGAACTAATAAGCAAGTTTCATAAGGCCAAAATAATGAATACTCCTAACGCTAGAACTTGAAATTAGCAAATGCATCTTCATTGTTGAATTACATTTGTTATATAATATGTATAGACCTGCAATTGAAAGAGGAAAAGTAGGGTTGAACAGACCTATGTATGATCATAATGATAAGTGGTATGATGAACATCAAACAGTAAAGATATTATCAATGACAATCAGAATCCAGAGGACGATCTTGTGGACGAAGGAAGGTATAACTAATGGCCATTCCAAATGCCAAACATACCAAAAAGGCTTGCTAGACAGAGTCAAACATGTGTATCAATTTTTGTGTAATATGGGTTTCACCTTTAATCAAATGAGAATTTGCAGATAGAAAAACAAAACCATTTAGAAACTAATACAACGGTTGTGAGTGTAACAATTAGAAACTGAATAAGTCAATTGAAGAAACCCCAAGCAAAAGAGTTGCACAGAAATTATTAACAACAAAAAAATAGGAGCTTGCAAAGGGTTTTCTAAAGGCTACAAGGATGTTGAGGAATCTATTGAGTGCTAGGAAAAGAAAGGGACAACAGTCTTTATTGACGAAGCACCAAGCAAAACCTCCAAATAAGCAGAAAGACCTCTAGAGTCCCCATGACATAAAAAAGAGGCAATAATTAATACTCCAGTCACTTCTCAAACAGGGCAGAATGTATTCTGAAAGCTGAAATACAGACAATATGCTAACATTGTGTATTCTGGAAGCTGAAATACAATTAATAAGCTAACATTGCCTTGTGGCATAAAAAAGAGGAAATAATTAGTACTCCAGCTATTTCTCAAACAGGGCAGAACATATTCTAGAAACTGATATACAGACAATAAGCTAGCATTGCCTTGTAAAGCCACCCGCTCAATAATGCAATGATGACAGACTTCAATAGCCAGTTCAATGAGATGGTAAAAGCCATTAAAAATTTTGATCGAGATACAATTCTAACAAATTGCTTGAGGGGATAACATTGACACATTGAAGAGACTTTAACCCATGGACAAGACTGCATACTTCATCTGTAACATGCAACACTATAATCCTGATCAAAACTTTGGATGCAATGCCCAAGCTAAAAGAAGAGATGGAAGGAGGGCTAATTACATTAATAATTGTTGCCATTAACATTTTACTAGTATTAGCTATTAGCTAGAAATCCTCTCACAACGAAAGGTCTCTAGGCACCCAACCCTTAGGTTTGAGGGAGAGCACCTTTAGGCATTTTTCTGATGTTAGGGCTCGACTAACAAGAGAGACATCCCCATCCACTTGATGCCCCAACTCCATCAAGATCATTGTTTAGTGTTGGACTTCCTTGACAGAGGAGCAAAAGGATGAAAAAACTAAGCTAGGTCTGATTGGCTTTGTTTTCTATTTCTTTCATGTTATTTTACATGACAGAGAGTTCAGCATTCCTTTCTTGAATGGGGCACATAAAAATCCATAATAATAATTTTAAAAGTGTTGTGATTTTAGGATAGTATTCTGATAGATTTTCACAGTTTTGTACGTGGAATTTTCCTGCATGGTAAAGAAGTATTATCATAAAAAAATTAAAATTAGATTGGATCTTATGGTGATCTAAATTGTCAGGAAGGCCACAAAGATTTCAAAATTTAAAAGAAACTTGAGGTAATTTAAACTTTTAAGAAGGGGGTTTAAAGTAAAAAGAAACTTAACGTGATTTAGACTGTAAAATAGGCCACAATTTTGCAGTAATGGGCACAATTGCTATGATAATGACAAGCTCAAGCCACACCGACATGGCTTCCATGTTGATGCATCTTTGCCCACCCATGCAAGGATGGATGCAAGTCTGAGGTGAATTTTTACAGAACAGATAACCCTCATACACGGCTTTCAAGCCTAACAGTATTTTAAGCTCAATACTGCAACCCCACTTCACCCCATCAACGCAGGCTGTATTCAATAAGAAGGCAATTACCAATTCACCTAACCAAAACAATCACCCCTTCAGTACATATCTCAATAAATTGCACTCTGCAGTAAGGCCTTTGCTCAGGTAAGTAATATACAAGGAAACAGCCAAGGCCCAAAAACTACCCTATAAATCCTTCATAATGGCTATAATAAAATATATATTTTCAAGGGCAAGAAAGGTCAAGAGGCAATTAACGAGGCCCTAACAGAAGACTTGAAATGGTGTCTCAGCCATGCAATTAATCGATTGATTAATCAAAAATGCAGTCAGAAAGGCTTCACCGTTTACATGTTATTAAAAAATTCCACCAAATATTACCTCTAGCCTTAGCTTCTCCCTCTGCCTCAATGCCATCCAGCTTCAACAGTTGGACCATTAGCATCTCCGTGATAACCACAAAGTCTTGGTCTGCAACCTTGGTTCTGCCACTTACAGCCGTCTCCACAGCAGAAACCTGCACATGTACACATCCTACTTGTAGCCACAAGTTTTACTAACATTGTTTCAAGACTGAAATTATTGTTTCCAGGCTGATATTACTACATGAATTCGGACAAGGATATAAATCACTATTGCAGAAAAAAAACAAAACACAAAAACCATAATGCATTATAATATACGTACCTGTTCTGACAACTTATCCACTTCAACCCTCACTGCAGCAACTTTTGTGCAAGCCTTCACAATGTCTTCATTTCTCCTCATTTCCTCTAATTTCCTTTCCTTACTTGCAGGGTCCTCCAACAAGATCACCTTTGCCATGTCTTTCACACCTGCTATATGCAGGCACTCGTCATTCTCCTTCTCCTTTCCTCTAAACAAAAGCCTCTGCTCCTGCGGCTCCAAACCAGTCTCCTGGGCTAACAGCTTTTTCAGGTCCCCTGGATGTTTATATATGCCGAGAAAATTAAACAGCATACACAGAGTAAAGAAAAATGAAAGACCATCTTTAGACCTATGTGTGCTTAAGTAAAAGATCTAGATTCAAGAAGAAATGGTATACCAATGTCAGCCCGCTTTATAATCATATTGATAGAATTTATCAGAGCATATATGTGAGAGTGTGTATTTCTGGTACGTATACAATCTACTAAATATTGTTAATACCCATAGGTTTAGTGGTCCATGACCTATTGGTAAAGCAGAGAAACTGCTGTGACGATAAAGAAGGTTCATGTCAAACTGGGCATCCTCCCTTTGCTTAAAAGGGTTTCATGGATGTAAGCCAGACAGGACAAGACTAACTGCAGTAAGACAAAGCTTCTAAGCCAAAATGGTATTCTAAACTTGACAATGTACCTTCCAGTTGGTGTGATTGTTTACCAGTATATCAAGCAAAACCACTATTTGGCATAGCTCAACACAGGGCATACTCAATTTAGACTGTGTACACGCATATACCATATTTAGGGCCCTTAACGAATACCTAGAATATAATTATCCATAACCTTACAGAACAAATAATGCCCATCTCGGCTACTTAGACAGATATGGAAGGGCAGAATTAATAGGCGGATGCGTGTGCAGGGACAGTTTTTGAACCTCTAGATCGCATACAAAAATACTGCAATTAAGCACAATCTCATTACACTTGGGTCATCTCTAAGGATAGAAACTTCCTAGCATGGAAAGGCAAACGGCAAAGATCAGCTTGAAAACCGCTTGTAGTTGTACCTGAGGGCATGGTCCCATGGAGTGGGGCTTCATAAATATCTCAGCAGGTGCTGCTGAGAGAATTTAGGAGCATTTTAGCTGTTTTAGGGTCCCATGAATTTGATTATTTTCCTCAACAATTCCCGCTGAGAAATAATGACAATTTGCAGATTATTTCGCCCCACATAAACCTAAAAATAGTGGCAGGAATGCATGTTTGTTGCCAGATGGAGACAGAACAGAAATTGTCAGCCCCCTCTCCAGCCACCTCTTAAGTTTAAGGGGCAAAAAATGTGGAACTCTTATTTTCCAAGCTTAGATTCTATTTTTTCCTGTAACTGGTTGCAAAAATAATCACGGTACCTCCTGTAACAGGAAAATAGGAGCTGTAGCCCCTCCATGGGACCATGCCCCGAGGATGTAAGCATAATTCAAAATGGGCTAAAAACCAAGAAATAATGTCATTAGTCTTCGGTCATCTCCACGTAGATGCCTATCTGCACAGAAGGGAAATGCCATAAAACTGGCCCTAAAACCCCAATATTCAGCATAACCCAACGTGGACTCAAAACCAGAAATAATCTCACTATATTTGGGTCTTCTCCAGTGATAGATTCTTGCAAACAGGTGATCGCCACACAATGCTCCTAACAAACCTTATACCTTACAATTTAACTGGGGATAAAAGCTAAGAATAATCCCATTAAATATAGGCGACCTCCATGTTATCAACATGGAAACACCAATGCCACATAATGCACCTGAAAAACTCACACCTTTGGAATATGACCATAATTCAGGATGCATACAATATTGCAAAGGAAATGAAAATCACACAAAATTTGCAGAGAAAAATACCAAAAGTAGCCTGAGCGGGAATAGAGACTTCATGTTGGTATGATCCATGGGACACCTTGACCTTAATCATAGGCCCAGCTGGAGTAGCTCCATCGTCTCTCCTCTGAACAAGCATACCTCCAGGCCTTAATTCCCACTCTATGTTGTCGCCCTTCTCCTCTGCACTGCCACTACCAAGGCCTCTAGAATTTGACCTCTTCATAACTAACTGCCCTCCGATATGCCAATTTAAAAAAGAAAAAACTACTCTTTTACCCAAAAATTTAGGAATCAGTTTTTGGAGTGCTGATCCGAAACCGCAGCGTTATATAAGGAAATATTCGGGAGTCTTTGAGAAAATCCAAGAGGGTAGTTGGAACTTGGAACTTGCAAACAAAGGAAAGCTGGAAAATAAAAATTTTGATTAGCGCAACAGCCCTAAAATTTTGGGTGGAAAGGACGTCTGACATTGAAAGGAACCATCTGGGTATTTTGAATTATTCATTCTCAATATTTCTTGGCATTGATTTCATCGAAATGGGCTTTATTCTGCACAGACTTCACAGAGCACAATGTGCAATTATATGTGACGGGAAATATACACATAATATATCTTACGGACGGATATATACACACGAGTGGTACGGATGCCGGTTTCCTTATCTCGATCAAACGCCTTTCCTTCAATTATCCATAATCCGACCTCTGGAGTCTGGTGGGACAGAACATATATACACAAAATATATTCTCGCGGGAGAGTATATACACACGAGTGTTTTGTCCTGCTACTGGCAATGGCAGGAACAGGTCTCTTACCCTACGCCGGCGGTTTTGTCTTATTTGTCGGGCAGCTATTGGACACTTTTGTTGGAGTACATCGACGGCAATTAAACCCTCCACGTCATTCGCCTGTGAAAAGAACCGCTGAAATTAAAGGCTTGACACGCTGGCGAATAGCTGTAAAGCTACCCGTCCACGTCTTTTCTCGATCACATGGGAGGTTTTATGTCAAATTGGCAATTATCCAAAAATAGGGGTTTCCCATGTGAACTTAGGTGGACCTTTGAATGGGAAGGGAATTCCAATGGGAAATTTGTTTTTAACCACTACCTAGCCATTGTATCAAAAGGGTGCAATGGATAGCGATACGGGTATTGATACCGATAATAGGTTTTATCCACTAGTAATTATATCAAAAGGTGCAATGGATGGGAAACACATATGTTTATTTACGGTTTTATGGATGATAGTCGTAAGTGTTACATAATAGATGGGGATGCTTGTTAAAACACTTTTTTTTAACTTCTTATCGTGTCTTATAGTTTCAAATAGTCTTCAAAGAGCCATTATGAAGGAGAAAAAAGGTCGTGGGTGATTCAAAACATAAGTGGATGAAAAGATGGAATATTGAATGGAATGCATGGCCCAAGGACAACAAAGAAATAAAAGCATTTCCACAAAGCTAAGTAGGAAAAATGCGGAGACAAGAGATGTTACCTCAAAGATTTTAACTACACTTGTGATCATCAACAAAAGCCTACATAGGGGCCCTCATCCCTTGGAGAGCTAAGATTCTCATAGCTCAACTAAGGACTAACTCTCATCGGCTTAGATGTGAAACGGAGTAGATGGAAAAGGCCTAAAGAAAAATGGGAAGAGAGACTTTGTGTCTTTTGCTCAGACGAGGCAGTGGAATCAGAAAAACACTTTATTATAGAATGCAATGCTTATAATGACATTCATTTGAGATATGCAATCAATTTCACAACATTGTCATTACAGGATATGTTCAGTGAAGAGTTGATAGCTAAAATGGGGGACTTCATCATCAAGATTAACAGAAGAAGATCAGAAATGATGAAAATAAAATAAACTGGTTTTATTGTCTCATAGGCTATTTTTAGCCTCGTGGATGTTAAAAAGTTTTCATTTCATTTCATTTCAAATGGATGTTTTAACTTGCTTAGCATGGGAATTACATTTTTAGGGGTTTATGTTCAATACAAATCCGAGAAATAATTGCTTATTTTTAGTTTTCTATTTAAGAAGAATCCAATGTCAATGAAAATTTTCATCCAACTAATGTATTAGTATGTTCGATTATTTGAAACATTAGTTTCCTTTAAAAAAATCCTCTCAAAGTTTATTAGTGATGGATGATTTACGGTAGTGCAAACTATTTTCCGGCCCCATAACAAATTTATGAACCAATATAAGAATGACATTAATCACAATTCTTTAAATTATTATTGTGCCAAAAGTCCTTAAATTATGGTTGTCTATAAAACACGATGCGCTAATAAAATTAAAATGAGTGTAAACATGACATAAAATATCCTTTGTCACATTATGTTTCTCTCAATAATTACAAAAATACCCTAATATATGGATTATAAAAATATTGTATAACAATCAACGTTGCAAAACAAATTAAATTGTCATTTTTATTTTGAGTAATTAAGTGTAGATTAAAATGGCACATAGGTATATTGATTGGACTTAAATTGATGTCATTATTTTGTAAAGGGTGATGACTCATCCCCCAAATTGTATTGGATTTGACATCAAGATGTCATGTGGGTATATTGTTTGGCCTCTTTAATGTTGAAACCTTACATATTTGATATAAATGATCGAAAGCCATGCAAAGCCTATAAATCTTTACATAAGATGCAATCCATTCAATACAATATGAGTCAATTATCTTTTTAGCATATGTGCATCGGTAAAATATGGCAAAAGTGTCCAAACAAATAATTCCTATCGAAGAGTATTTGATACATAATTGAGAGAAGAAGCTTCAATTTTCATATGGAATACAATATAATTTAAAAATACTTCTAATTATATATATATTCATTATTTAATTTATATAATTTTAAGTTAAAAACTATCGGTTCAAATCAAATTAAATTCATAAATAAAAAATTATGATATTAGCTCTCCCATAACGCAAAGGGATGTGAAGCAACATTATGAATCTCTAACCATAAACAAGAAAAATTCCACAAAAACACACATAAATTTGCATAATTTGGTATTATGTATTTCAATCCCAAATGACAAACCTGGCATAGGCACGAGATAAGACAATTAATCTAGATAAAAGGACCATACAAAATGACAAACATATGAATAAAGGATTATCGAGAGATACTCTCCCCATCATTCGCAAGCAATCGATTGATTGTAATACCTCATTTCGCGTTGTTTGTTCACCAAGCATCTCTTTTCTCTTCTCCTTCTTTTTTCCCATTCTCGACCTATTGCTCAAACTTTTCATTCCATAAATGTACAAGTTTCCTTAGAATAGTTCAAATGTCATGACACATACATGGTAATGTAAAATTGGGTTTTAACAAATTATAGCCCCTCGGTATATAGGTAATGACACACGTTGCATGTTATACACCTATTTTTATGACATCGACAACATGATCTAGATCCCTAACACTTGGAAAATTAAACTTTTAGAAACTATAAATGAAAATCGGTCCCTTCTTTATCACTAAAGGTCTAACACGGCGGACTTTGTTATAGTGCACAGGTATGTTTACAAATTATTTCATTTGAATTCAACAATAATCTCTACATGTTTGATATGATACACCTTTTAATTGTGTGAACACATGTTTACGAATTGCTTGAGAAGATCATATTTTACTACGAAAACAAAGCTAAAGTAACAACCCGAAATAGCTCAAAAGATAGATACTACAAAGGAGAACTCACCCCTATCAAATTTGGAGCATAGAACACACTATAGTATACCATAAATAATGCATATTTATGCAAGTACAATGTGAATCATCATTTCTTACTCTTGCACCATTTTTCGGGTCCTAAAATGCCTCCAAATAGGTATAACACATTTTTGTGGTTTTCCTTATCTAGTTATCTTGTTTTCTCAAGTTACTATTGCATTAAGTCTCATAAACCTTAATAGTTTGATGCAAATGTTATTGAATGAGATACTCCCCCTAAGCAATCTAAGCCTACTAATTATAATTCCAAGCTTAATATTTTCAATGACCCACTTTCTGATCACAATAATGGCAAATCCAAGTCAAAAGTGTGCCATGTTTATTGAGTTATGTCTCTTCCTCCTCCTTATGATCATCTATTGGACTCTTTGATTCAATTATTACTACTATGTCACCTCATAGGCCCATCATCACATTTGACGATATTAATATGGCTATTAATCTTGTTTTTGATATATTGTATATTCGTGTTTTTGTTGGCCAAGGTCCTATACATAGTGTTTTGATTGATAGCAGTGTTAAACACAATATGTGCACTTTTAAGCCACTTGTTTCACTTGGATATACTAAGAAACAGATGACATTTGATACTAAGACCTCTCTTATACATATTGTTACACCTCGTAGAATTGGATCTACTACCGTGGTTATCCCCTTTTTAATTATTGCTGCCCTTAGCTCATGTGATATTCAACTAGGGTATTGTACACACGGGAAAAATGACACGAGTATCTTATGTAATAAACTCCTCGAGGTCGATCCTAGACACGAGATGTGGAAAATGATGTGAGGATGGGGAATGAAATATGACAATGGAGGCAAAAGGGGATGGTAAATATAATGAAGGGGAGAATGGCTAAGGATCAAGATGTAGTGCGTGAGTGATTCTCGATCGTTCACCTTGCAAGTATGATACTTGTTCGTCGAGGAAAATAAAATCTCTCTCTATCTCTATGTGTGATATGTTGTGATCTATCATAACTATTAAATGTGATTCCTAATCCATATCAATTAGACCAAAAATACTCCAACCGGGTTTGCAGACCCGTAGGAAGTTTCTATTTTTCTCTAGGTATTCCTCTCCAGAGAGGGTCATGCAACAATGTGAATGATGTTGAATAATAACAACTAAGGGTTTTCACATCCAATACGATTTGCTTGGTTGGCCTAGAATTGATCAACCAAAGATAGATGTTCATTTAGAGCTTCAAGTTGACTAATAATCAATGGAGGTAATGGAGTGGAGCAAAATACCAATGCACACACTCCTAAGTCTATGTCTCCCTAATAATGATCAATTCTTGGTGGGTTGATAATGGGTTAAAATATTCTTCTATGAGGTTGAACCAAGCCATGAATGGTCATGTGTGGGAATCAATTCATGGGAAAGAACAAGAACACAAAGGGGCTACAAGAGAATCAAAGGCTAAGATTGGGTAGCGTGAAGTACTAATAACAATGTTTGTTGTTTTTGTTTTCATTCCTAAACTATCCTAAGATCTAATAATAAATAAATAATTGAAAGGGAAATTTAAATAAACCACAAGAAAGACAACTTCTTTGATTTATCAAACTCACTTCTAATTAATCATTCAAATAAAAACTATTTAAACCTTTGTTTTTCGCATTTTCAATGTATATTTGAACTTTTAAGAAGAATTATACTAAACTAGCAGTTAACTAATGTTTTTGATCCTTTTTAATTATCTGGAATGACTAGAAAGCTAATGAATTAAAGAAATAAGGAAATAAATAAAAAGCTAATCTATTGCTTCTTTTAAACAAGTAAAGTAAACAGAGAATAACCATGTATAGTTATTCCTATATTGCGAGATGTTAAATACTAAACTAACATGGAAGCTTATAGAAACATAGATATGACACTTAATGATTAATAGAAATAAAAAATCTCCTAGGGCATAGTTTCGACCTTTGGTTTTTCGGGAAGGGAAGCTTCTCAAAAGTTATTTCTCTTTTTTCGGACAAACTTTCCTTGGTAGAACCGCTTCTATTTTAAACGAAAGTATAAGGAGATAATAAAATATTTATGGATTTCAACCCTTCTATCTCCACTCCTTTCCCAAGAAAATCCACAAGGATAAGTCAAGAAGTGACTATCTATGATAGAATCTTTTAGTAGAAGTTCGGGAAATGAATTAATGCTACAAAAGATATTTATAGGAAATATAATCAATCTTATTTTCTTCATTATGAATATAACTAAATTTTCAAGATTCCAAAAAATCTTTGTGATAAATCTTTAAAGAAATTAAAATACACCTCTAACTCCGGTCACTATAGTGTTGCCGTAGTTTGTTCTAATGTTGTTGGTGGTGTTTCCTTTGTCTCACTTCAAGCTCCTTCCAGGATGTAAAATCGAGAGTTGATCCAAGTAGGAAAGGTAGTAAATGGTAGTGAGAAATTGAGAAAAGAGATTTGGCTAGTATGGTATGAAAATGGTGGTTGGAATGTGACAAATAGGAAAGAAAAGATAGAGAATGGGTTGTCTACATAATTATCTCTCCAAAATTCAACCTGGTAACACCTCTAAAAATTAAAAATGACCAACCCATGAAACATTAAAATGAGGAATATTTGTAAGCTATTGGGAAATATTTGAGTGGGACGGAGTGGGGAAAAGATGTTTTTGAATCCTTTCACTAAGAAAAAGGAAGGAGATGGGGATGGGGATGGGAATCAATCATGTGAACATGTATAAAATTAACAAACTAGAGGGACCCAGACCCATGTGGGCATGGGTAGTCTCCATGCAAAGCCCCAACATAGAAAAATAATACACAAAGTTTGACATCGACATCGGGTTTCTAAGAGTGAACACCATTTTGATGTTCTAGATTTTCTCATAGAAAGAGTAGTTCAGAGAAACCATTTAGCTTTAATTGCTAAATTCCATGGGCTAAGACCTAATGTGGACAACATTAGGAGATGGGCTTGCAGAAAATGGCCGTCGAATGGAAACATGGAGATCTCCTGTTAACAAAAGGATTCTTCCTTGTGCATTTCAACAACCCAAAATATTACACTAGAGCTTTAGTGGAAGGCCCCTGGTTCTTGTGAAGCATGGGTCTATTATTGAGAAGGTGAAATCCATGATTTGATCCAAAAAAAGAAAATATGAATGCCAAGCCAGTATGGGTTAATCTCCTTGGACTGCCTCTAGAGTTTTGGGAAGAGGATTTTTAATGAGTATAACAGAGTCCTTATGATCCCTGGTAGCCTTCGTTGCAGCAATCAAATCTAGAACAAGACTAGCCTTCACTCGGATCTACGTGAATGTGGACTTAGACAAAGACTTACTATAGGTGATTATTATCCACTCAAAGACAAGCAACTAGATGCAATCTTTACATTATGAGACATCTATAACACGATGCAAGAAATACAACAAGCTAGGACATAATACCAAATCCTGCAAAAAATTCATATATGATGGGCATACAAAAGAACCAAGAAAAAAATTGGAGTGGCATGAGAAGAACAATGAAGTAAAGGCACATGAAGTAGACACAGAAAAATACAAAGACTTAAGAAACCAACAATACACTTGAATAAAACCCGGTTTACGGATAAGGAAAATATTTTCACATGTCCTGGGAACACAAGAGCAAGATCTACTAGAGGAAGGTGAGTATTTTGAACAAGCCCAAATAAATGAGCTTATTACTTCACACATATAGATAGATGAAAAGAGACAATAATGAAGAATCACAAAGCAGAAACAAATGAGAATGAAGAACAAAAAGAGGTAGAGACAAGAAGAAATAGAAGAAAATCGGGAATATATTCAGGATGTCTCAAAGGTACTAGAAGAACAATTTTAGAATGCTCAGGAAGAGGAGGACATAAGAGAGAAAAACATAAAAGAGATAGAGGAACAATTAGTGAAGACAAGCCAAGAAACAAATACAAAGGAATTCCCAAATTTGGAGCAATTCAAAATATTAGTGACCTCAATAAAAGGAAAAAAAAAGATGCAAGAAGATTCTACATCCAAAACCCCAAAAAAAGTGTATGTAGGGGGTAGAGAAACCAGAGGAAAACCATCTGGTAAAGAAGAAAAAATAAAAACAACATAGATGGAAATTATAGCAGGGAAACAAAGAACATTGGATCTTAAGGGGTAAAAAAACACACAAGATTTTAAATGACAGACATTACTTGGAATGCTAAAGGAATGGAAAGTCTGATAAAGCAAAGGCTTCTTATATAATGCAAGGGGAACCACAAGTCCTTATTGAAGATTAACAATGACCTTAGGTTGAAGGGGTAATGGGCAATTTTTCACAAGTGGAAAGAAGGGAAATGGGGTGTGACTGAAGCAAATTGAGCCTCCATTCAATGCTAAGATAAAGGAGGACGAACGCCTCTGGAACATTCTCAATGCGGGAAGATTTAACGCAACAAAGGGAAAGGGATGGAGATTGAGAGGAACAAGGAGCTTGAAGAACCTGACTAGTCATATCAAGGAGCTCATTAAAATATCCACCCAGATCCTGAAATTTTAATATTTTTTCTACTTTGGGCTCTTGTTTGTTTATGGATGTTGTTGGGCTCTTTTGGTACTTTTGTTATGCTTATGTTGGTTTGTAGCTAGTATTGTGCTTGTTTCACTTTTTTCACAGCTGTGTTTTTAATGTTAGGATCCTTTTTGTTTCTTGAAATGTTAACTGTTATATTAGGATTTTAGATCCATGTTGTAACAGGGAAGGGGCCCTGCCAAAAACCTCTTTTTACCCTAATATATAAAAAAAAAAGTCAAATTACACATGTCAAATTAGGAGTGAATCAACATGTGTGGAAGAAAACAATTGGCTATTTTTTAGCAAAGGCAAAGGGGGAAGTGAAAAGGGTTTTAACAAGCCTATTCTTGACAAATTTGACAAAGTAAATTCAGAGAAAAATGAATCACAATCAAGACTTATGTTTAAATACACGTGTTTTTGTTTTGTGTTTTCATGGTGAAAAAATTTCCCATGTTGCCACATCGATGGTTTTGCCACCGCCCATGAAGGAAGAACAAAAATTGTGTCATGGAGAAGAAAACAATGAATTTTTGAAGACCAAAAACATGAAGATGAGGATTTGCTAAGTTAAAGTGCGTGTGCAAGGAAAAATGGTAGGTATCTAGATTTGTTCTTATTTTGGAAATAGCTTTATCGTCATCGAGAGATGTGTTTCATGAAGTGTTGCACCGTGTAATTTTTAGGTGTCTACATATTGCCCCTCTGGAGTAGTGCTTTGGCAATTAATGGATGAGAATGTAATTTTTGAGTATCACACGTCACAAAATAGGAGGGTTAGAAAAGGTAGGAGACCCATTCTTGTGGCAGAGTGATGCCAATGAAACATTTTATTACCTATGATCAAAAGATGGGAATCAAGTGCACTAATATAGTAAAATTCATAAAATTATTTGAAATGAAAAATATGCAATTATTTACCATCTATGTAAGGGAGAAAATACCACATGTTCTTGTTTATTCCAATGTTGCACATCTCAATCAAAAGTGCTAAAATACTAAAAACACATTATTTAAAAATACAATATATAAAGTTATTACTATTTTTGGAAATCATTTGTCATTTCCCCACTTGTTATTTTTAGAGCCCCAAATTTTGGTGACCATTCCAGTGTGTGGATACAATCAAATTGGGTATGATGGAAGTGGACCAGTAGTAGTAGCTAAAGCTCAAGGATAGGTTAGTTATGAAAAAAATTTCCTTTTACCCTAGGTTTTGATTATATGCTAAAAAATGCTCTTGGGGAGGTTTTAATAAATTTGTAGTTAAAATGATTGTTGAGGGTAGAGATTAGGAATATATACATACTAATTTTGATAATTTTAAGTTTTTTTTTTTTTTTTTGCATATTTCCAAGTTTTAAGTCGTACACAACCAAAGTGAAATGACCCTCATGGTGGTTGCATAATCATTATATTGGTTGTGAAATCTGTCATGATAGTTGTGCAATTGTCAAGACAATTGTACATCTATCTCGTGTGCCAAAGAAGAAAAAAGGTGCAAGAGCGTTTTAAGTTTCTTTTTCTTATTTTTTTCCTTTGCGCATAATGTTTTCGTGAGATGTTCTAATGAATTATTTCTCTTAATGACACAATGGGATTACGTGAGATGGAGCAGAGCTAAGGAACAAGAGTGGTTTGTTCGTGTTTTACCCTTATTAACTTAGCAAAGACAAATCGTCTCAAGAGGGAAATGATTTGGAAGTTAGCACATACTAGACTAGTTTTTCCCGCTTAGTCAGATATCGTGTGACTTATTGACATATTGGGATGCATATCATAACATGTTCCAATTTCTTGGTGTCTTAGGAGAGAGGAAAATTACCATACAATATGTGTACAAGATATTGGGTGTGTCATTTTTAGGGAAGAATCTAGCCCTAAAGAGGGCTAGCTCACTAAATGAAACTTGCAGATGGGATGCCTACCTAGGTGATGGAGGGGCACTCGATGTGAGTGCTAAGTAGAGCATTAGGTTGGTTTAATAAAGAGGACCATATCCCTAATTTATGCAAGACCATCATTGGTATATTGAATTTGTGTTTGATTGGGGACAAGGGGGGACACATTTCTATATTGTTGGGATCCCACAATGTAGAGCATAGATGATCATGGTCAAATATATTCATGGGGGTTAGGAAATTATGGTTGATGTATACAATGAATTATACAAGATAGTTACATGTAGGTCAATAGATTAGATTCACCCTACGAGTTTCATGTTGTGATTTTATGAGAGGGTTATGCCATATCATAGGGGTGTCAAGATTACAAATATAATTGTTATCGTGGCAACGAGTTGGATAGAAACGACCCTTATTAAGGGGACACCATAGGAAACTATCACTCTAACTATAAATGACATGGTTGTGCATCCCTAAGGTATGCGTGGATCGTGGGTCACAGAGGGAGTTTCATTGGCTACATGTTTGAGTATTATACAAATGATTGATTAAAAGGTTTAGAGAGATGCACCCCATTACATGGGTGCCTTAGTATTTTAGCCTCCTTTATGTTTATGATCTTCATGTTGTTCAAACCATACTTAAAGGGACAAAGGAGGTCAGGGTTAACTAGTTGTAGAGGCTATAATGGACACTAGTGGTACTAATGATGTTGATAGGACAACCTTGAGTTGCTCCTAGACAAGTTGTTAGGGCTAGGAGAGTATAGGAAAGGGTCCTTCAAATTGTAGGAGCAAATATAAAGGGTGAGGGGTCCCTGGATAGGACAATGAGGAGATAGAGGAGGAGGCCGAGGATGGGACCACGGAGGAGGATGGGGAAGAGGAAAATGAGGTCGAGGGAAGCGAGGAAGCCAAGCAGAGTCCGATCTAGATTGGACTAAGGGGGATCGAGTGAGTAACTCTATTTTACCCTTTTTCTTGTTCTTTAGATTATATGTAATTCGTTAATTATTAATTGTTTTCATAATTCATTTTGTGTGTGTGTGTGTGTGTGTGTGTGTGTGTGTGTGTGTGTGTGTGTGTGTGTGTGTGTGTGTGTGTGTTTGTGTTGTTTGTAGCCACTACTACAAAGTGGAGAGAGCTCCTTCAAAGTGCATGAACCTTGACTTGTTTACTTTCTCATGTAACTTGTCACAAGATTCATTGGATTGGGATCCGGGACCCTTCATGAATGCCATCTCGTAACATAGATGTGTTTGCACCTACATGGTATAGAACAAATGAGTTATCTCAAATTTGGGTGGCCCACCAAACTCTCAGGTGGAGAATGTTACGTTGTAGTAGCAGGTAGTTGATTACCACAAGATGCTCGTAGGCGCAGGAGGTGATCTAGCTACAACATAACCAATGACACTGCAACATCACATGGGTACTCACAGCTTCTCAATGCATGGAGGATCCCATGTAGGGTGCAGTGGGTCGCAACATAGGAGTTGCAATAAGATCCCTCGCCTAGTACTTCGTAGGGGTCTTTAAGGGATGGATAGTCCTAGTGCCTCTATTGCTTAGATACATTTGTGTATTTATCAATTTATTTAATATTTTTGAATCATTATATATATATACACCATTCATTTTGGCTTGACATGGTTAGGAATATTTGATCTTTTATGATTTTTAAATGAATGTTATATGAGTAATGCAATATGATAAACAAAATGAGGTAGATTATATACATGCACATGATGGTACTTAGAAAACTAATTTATAGATAATTTGAATTTTTCATTCCATTGGAAAAATATGATGTACATAATGCAAAGATAAAACACCTTACAACATTCTTAACCCCATGCAACTAGTGATATACGAGGGCTTGTCACTGTGGGTTAAGAAGGACATAATATGCATGAGTGACCAAGTGATACATGAGTGAGAAATGATGAAAAGAAAGTAGGATGCTAATAATGATTTGGTGAAAACTTGTGACTCATTTTTCATTGGGGATATTTTAAATAAATTAAAAAAAATGCACTTTATTGGCTCAAACTAGAATTAAATCCGTGGATGGCCAACTGATTGACGAGATCTGGCTTTAAGGAATTGTTCTCTCTTTCAGCATGGACTTCTAAACTATCTTTTTTGGGATTTCATGTTTTAGTCACTTTGCATCAATTTATTTTATTTTCTTGAAATGACTCTCACGTCGTGCCCCATGTTACTAGTAAGAAGCGAGGGGCTCATCATTGAAATCAAGACATAGGAAAGTAAGGGGAACCTTCCTCATGTCTTAGCCTTACACCACCAATAAGAAGCGTGGGCTTATCACCAAATACTAGAGAGGATGAAAGGTGTGGTTATTCATCATATTTATACATATTTTTTCTTTTACTTTTTTTTGTCTTTAAACAAATTTGTTTTATTTTTGCATTGTGTTATTTGGGAAGAGACATATATCCTCCAATATCATCCCCATGCAACTAGTAAGATATGAGGGCTCATATTCTACGACCAAAATGGAAAAACATGAATATTAGGGTTGAGATGTTCTGGATTTTACTTATAAGAGAGATTTGAAAGGAAGATTCATCATCGAATGCTTATAAACTAATATATAGATAGAACTTTTCCGAGATGTGAGAGTTCCAAAGGAATAAGGTACATAAGTTTTCTTGGATTCAAAATTAAACTCCAACCTTAGGATTAGAATTTGTGAGATGAATTGCATGGTGAAGAGTATGATGAAGTTGTGAGAGTGCAAAGAGAGATATTTTCTAATGTATAATTAGTTAAAGTTATTGGAAAATAAATAGACTAGAAGTACTAACTAAATAGAGTAATGACGAAATGACATGAAATGTGAATATGAAATTGGGGAAGTGTGGGAACAACATGGTTTATATGTATAAATTTTTATGGTGGAGTGACTTGACATATTTGCTAAACTTGTCACCTTCAAAAGTGCATAGATGATAGTCACTATTTTAAAAATATTTAGTTATTTGATAAGGGCTAAGCCATTTGGGTCTGAATTTTCAACCTTCACCGACTTTCTTGTTTATAAAACCACCAAGTAAATTAATCATTTGTAGACTTTCTTATTATATTTTCAACACATTATGTCTATGTAAGTTTCGTGATGTTTCTCAACCCCAATCCTCTTTTCATCTAGGTTCTCTAAATTTGTTAAGTGATTGTTTCTATACTCATCTTCATCTAATATCCCTTGTAAAAATACATGAATACTAGAAAGTTCCACCTTTAGAAGAAGAATAACCTTTAAGCTAAAAATTAGGAAAAGGAGTTTCCCTTGTCGAGTATGAATAAAAGTCCTATAGGCCCATAATTTTAGTAATAGCTTCAGTGTCAATCTATCTGTTCTCCTTGATTTTCTTGAGGAGAATGGACTTTAATGTTTTATTAGTGGCCTCACTTGACCATATTCTTGGGAATAATATAAGGAGGAAGTGTGATGATACATTTTGAATATTTCACATCCCTCAACATTTTTGTACGACAAAACACTATCAAAGATAATTACTTTTGGGACGCCACACCTAACAATGATTTGATTCAAGTGAATATGACAATGACGGACCTAGGATTCATGGTTAAAAGCATTTCCTCTACCAATTGTGTAAAATATTTAGTGGCGATGATGACGAAATTATGGCCATCGGTTGAAGTAAGGAGAATTTCCCTTTTAGTTCTAGACCCCACATGGAAAAAGGCCATGGTTTAATGATTGGATGCAGAGCCTAATAAATGATGTGTATGGCATGTGAGAATTTTTAGCACTTTTACCATATATGTACATACTCAAAAACATTGTGCTCGAGTGTGGGCCAAAAAAAACCCATCTTGTGAGTCTTTCTGTTGATTGAATGTCCACCAAAGTGTCTTCCATAGACTCCATTGTGGGCTTTAAAAATATTTTTCTCGCCTTCCTCTTTGTCGATGTATTAGAGCAAACAACCATGAATTACCTTTCAATAAAGGACCTCTTTAATGATGACATATTTAGAGGATATGGCACAAAGTCTCCATATTTTCAGCGATTTAGCCCCTTATGGGTAGGTTTGATCTACTATATAGTTTATTATGTCAACATACCATGAGTATGATGTAATTGTAGGTTTTTCAAGGTATTAGACACATTCATCAAGGGAATCTAAATTGATTTATTTACTCGCAATTTAATGAATTGTTAGCTAACTAGTTACTAATGACTTTCCCCTTGATCAATTTATAATTCATGTATGTCAACTCAAACTCATTCACGAGGGTTATAAAATGAATAACCTTCTTTGAAAAGATTTCTTATGGAGGAAAGTACACAACTGTTGTGACTTAACAATGAACCTTATTTTCTAATTAAGCATATAGTGTCTCAATCATTTGGTTGTGAAGATGATGGTGAGACGATATACACTAGAATTAGGTAACCCTAATCCATACACATATGTACATACCCTTGAACATACTTCCATAAATCCACTTTATCTATTTACCAACACATATTTGTCATTATACCACCCAAAACCACTCATAACCACAAAATAAACAAAAACAAATAAAAACAAAAATAATCTAAACAACCCTGACCCCCTAACAAACTCCCCATGAACCTAAATAACTTCAAAACCATTATAAACCCTGAAAATATTGAAAAAGGACAAAAATTAGTGTTGATTCCCTTAATCGGCGCCGATCGATACGGATCGGTGCCAATTCGATTAAAACGACATCAATCCTATAAAAATTGACGTATGCCATTGCCTAAGGATCTAAAAAAGTTACAGGTGTGATTCGAGTTTTGGACTCATTCGTTGAACGTTTATAGTGTTGAAGAGGAACCTCATGTAGGCGTTAAGAAGCTAGAACACCCTGTTGCTTTGACCTCCCTTTGGAGCAATCATCTTCGCAAACCAATCATTCAAGTTTCCTCTATCACAAATGCATGTATTTCATATAAATTTGTAAACCCTTATTTTTAAATTGGATCATAACATTATTTCTCTCATTCAAGTATCCAATCCCAAAACACCATCATCTGATCATCCTCTCTTTTAAAAATTTATAATTTTATACACAACAATCGACACCAATTGTAAGGATCGACATTGATCGATACATTGGACGTAAATTCTTATCGAATACCCAAATTTTTATTCTTAATATATTTTCATAATATTTCAAAATCATGGCTAATGTTCTCCTACTTGTAATCTTGGATTTTTATTAGATGACCATTCCAAGAGTAATTTACAAAGCCGCCAACATTTACGACCTACCCATAATTCATCAACCCTTCATGTGGCAATAATCTATCGTCAATCGCGAGTTGAGCATATGTGTCATCATCCTTATGCCTAATTCAGGTGACATTCCCAAATAGTTAGATCTTCTCCTTGATCACTGTGACGAGGCCAATCACTATTGATAAAAAAATTCAATCCACCTTAGCTTATCACTAAGGACGTCGATTGAATCCTAACATCCGAACATTGTCTATCCATAGTTTTTTTATCCACATCACTTTATATTATCAATTGTAATCTTATCATTATTCTTGGCTTGATTTTCTAAAATAAATTTCACATCCGTTAAAGGAATCCCTTTGGTTCTTGGAATTGACTGTTGCCAAGCAACTCACCTCATAATCATCCAATATATCTTTTGTCAAGTTATTTGCATGTGTGTAGGTTTCCAATTCTTCCGAAGAAGAGTTTCATACCCTTGTTAAGATTTTCCATCCTCTATCATCATCATCCACACATGTTTTGTTAAACCCTACCATTTCTGATTTTTAGTGATTTATTTCATAAAGTAAAATTGAATCCTAAAATCTACTAAAACATTTGGCACCCTTGGTGGGACCCTAATCATTTTTATTAAATTCTAAATTTCTATAGTAGAATCCATTTCTTGTTTATTTCTTGCAAGTTGACTAACTTTTTAGCTCAAGTTCTCTAGTTACTTCCTAAAGAGTATAAAGAAAAAGAAATATATGACGAATATAGGTATTTCTCTTTTTCTTGTTTCCACTCTCCTTTTGGCCTTGCACATCCTTGAATTTTATGTGTTGTCCTCATCAAAAACAAAATCTTATTTTGGAACTTAAAACAGACTTGCATTTCCATCCATGCTTGATCATCTAGTCTAAGTAGGGGTTGAAATCTATGTGTAGACACAAAATTATGCACTTGGGTATATTTTTGGGTCCATAAACACATGCTAACATTCATATGATTCATAAGAAAGAAAATTAGCAATTGACATCTGTCTTTGGCCTTTTGTCTTTCTTTCTTTCTTTCTTTTTTTATTTGGCCTTTCATACCCCACAATCTAGTCATAACTTTACTTGCATATCTTTTATGACTTAAGACACCCGGTGCCAGTAGACGCCAATGCCAGCGCCCTCATCCCCTCTAGGTGCCCCTAACCTCTTTCCACCTTACTCGCTCTTTTTGGGCCTCTTTTATCTTTTGGGCATCTTATTTTCTTATGGGTCAGCCTTCCAGT
Organism: Taxus wallichiana var. yunnanensis; assembly: GCA_018340775.1. Lineage (NCBI taxonomy): Eukaryota > Viridiplantae > Streptophyta > Pinopsida > Cupressales > Taxaceae > Taxus > Taxus wallichiana. The sequence goes on from CM031236.1 coordinate 175,611,416, forward strand.
TGTCAATTACGAAATTCAAACAAGGGAATCATATAAATACATAGTTATGTGACCAAAATAAAGGACCAAGCTCTAAGAATCATTACTATCACCTAAGATTGCACTCAAAAGGCTCCTAAAGAACTTCAAAGCATCCATTTGGCATTCAATCAAGGGACAAGGGACTACATTTTCTGCATACACAACATAGGAAGGGGAAGTTTCTTTATTCCGTCCACACATCTATCTATATTATTACATCTAGCTAGCATGTTATCAATTGCACTCGCACAAGGGCATCCTAGGGCACGATTTCTACACACACAAGAACCACATGGAGTTTGAGATGTAGTGTAATGTTCGGTTGGAAGTTCACTCTATCAAGTGACCACCTAGGGTCAGTCTGAATCCCCATATTACATCTTTCTTTTTGGATTTGATGTGGTATTGTGGGTTTTGTAGGTGAATCTTTATTTTACAAGTTACATGTACCTTGGCGATCATATTCGACATATAGGTCACCAATAAAAATATTAGCGACACTCTAGAAATCGGGTTTTGAGCATTTTTGTAGTCATGGGCACCCTGAGTAGTAGACTCAAGCACCTAGGTGACCCCGACCTAGTCCAGCGCCCTAATATGGCCTTATCGATAGTCGTAAAATTTATCCCGAGCATTGACGACACTATTCACCTTTTGATCAATAATTTTCCTGTCGTACCAATACTAGATCAAGCAGAAATTAACTAAGTCTTTTTCTCTCTTGCACTTAGGGTTTTATATTTCATTAGCTTATAGCTTGTGTCAATTTTGTATTTTAGCATTTATTTATCATACATGAATCAGTAATTAGGGTTTAACATATAAATTTCTATTTTTGTTAAATCACTACGTTCACCATTTTCCCCTACACACTACCAAACCACTTATAATCAAACTTGCATGTTAAACATCCCCTCATATCTTTACGTACTTATATTTCATCACTAAGGAGGAAACCAACTCGATGTTATGGACGAGTATAAATAACTGGTGGGTGGTATATTGGCTAATAACCCGACACCCTTATCAAGTTGTGAGACCGTGAAGTGAGGGGGTATGCCCCAATACCATACCTCATACCTACACCAACATAGATAGAAGCCTCACATACCTTCAGGTATCTTGAGGACTCCAACCTAAATGCACTTGAAACCAACCTTAGTAAGCCCAATTATTAGTACATTCTACAAATAAATTTTTCTTTTCATACATTTCTAAAGCTAATCAAGAAACCGAAAATTTCTCGCTAATTGTGTGATTTGCATTAAACAAAAATATTTCACTCATTGTTTGTTTGTTATCTTATGGTTCTAAATCAACCCCAAATCTAGAATAATATAGATATGTCATACCCACTACAAAAATCTATAGATATAACCCAAGAGCCACCGCTCTCTCCCAATGTTAGATCGAACATGTCGAGACCCCTGAACCACCCATCCCACAATTATTTTCTAGTGGAGATCCTACCTTCGAAGAACTTCTAGACACCAATCCTATCACCTTTAACAATTACCTCACTTCAAAATCTATTTGTATTCCCCATCACAATCCGTAACCTTGATCGGACATCATTTTTGTTACTTCTAACCCCACATGGCACGTTGACCCCCTTACAAACTAGTAATTGAACAATTCGCTCCTTATCCTACCCTCGGTCATATATAAGCATCCAAACCTACCTCATTAACTCTTTTAGTCAACTTTTACCTTAATACCATCTTTTCACAAAACACATTTATCCAACAAGGACCCATGTCATCTTCCTCTTCATCTAGCTCTCAAAGTGCTTCACCGCACATGACTACCTTACCACTTTTCTTTAGCTACATAGCTTCCAGTTTTCCCCCTCTCTCAAAAGGATCCTCTAGTGTGCCTCATTTTGCTTGGTCACATCCTATCCCATGATCTCCCATAAATCCTCATCCATAATCTAAAACTTGGTTGAATCTATTTATACATCTTTACCACCTATCAATATGAGTTTTATCACTAGCGCTCATCCCTTCTCACAACCAACATCTATAACTGGTGTCCCGTAGTACGGTTACATTCCACCTCAAAACAAATCACACCCCTCACAACCCTTCCTCAACACTTCCATCCCCCAATCTTACCAATATATATATTCTTCATCACAACCATTAGGTTCCCAGCCGACTTATAGTGGACCAAGAAACCTTCCCCCTTTTCAAAATACCCTTTTACCATATCAACAATACCAATCAAATCCTTTTATCTATGGAAAGACTAATCCTTCCACAATGAATATCCACCCGATCTAATTTAATTTGAATTAATTAAATCTAATGTTTTAAAATCACTATTGAACTAAATGATGTATAAATGCTAAAATGAAGAAATGACACAAACAAGATAAGATGTAACATTTGAAACCCTAAGCAAAGAATAATGAGAGAGTACTTTTCTTATTTTTGCATAGTTTGGGATTGATTTGAAATAGGAAAAGTGTTGAGCATGATAGAAAGAGTATCGTTATCGCCCACAATAAATTCAGAACCCACGAGACGAGTTGGACATGGTCGCCAAGTAAGGACAGGGGCACTTATGTGTTGTAGACTAATACTAGGTAGTTATGACTGCGCAAATAGTCATAATGTACTTTTACTATGTCATAAGGTCTTCACTATTACTTCCTGTTGATTGCCTACTAGCCACACAATGATCACCGAGGGTACCTATAACCTACAAAATAGAAGTTCACCTGTAAAAAACCACAAACCGCATCAAACCTAAAAAGAAATATGTAATATGGGGATTCAGATTGACCTTGACGGTCACCCCGAGAGTGAACTTACAACCAAGCACTACACTACATCTCAGACTCCATGTAGTTTTAGTGAGTGTGTGTAGAAATTGTGCCCTAGGATGCCTTTGTGCAAGTTGCACTTAATAGCGGGTTATAACTAAATATAGCAATGTAGTAGAATGTTTCGATGCAATAGAATGAACTTTCCCTTCCTATGATGTGCATGCAAAGTATGAAATCCCTCGTCCCTTGAATAGATGCTAAATGGATGCTTTGAAGTTCTTTATGTGCCTTTTGGATGCAAGCTTAGGTGATGCTAGTAATGCTTAATGCTTGGTCCTTGATTTTGAACACATAACTGTGTATTTATATGATTCCCTTGTTTGAATTTCATAATTATCAACTAGAAGGCCGACCCATAAGCTAAAAATATGCCCATAAGATAAAAGAGACCCAAAAGGAGCAAGTAAGGTGGAAAAGGGTTCGGGGCACCGAAGGATAAGAGCACCCAAGCACCGCTATCCCGACTAGGCGTTAGTGTCGGAGTCATAAAAGATAAATCGGTAAAAATACCGATCTGGGTTGTAGGGTATGTAAGACCAAATATAAAATAAGAAACAAATAAAAGAGGTCAAAGACAATGTTTAATAGTTTTCTTTCTTAGGAATCATATGAATGCTAGTATGTTTTTGGACCTAGAAATGTAGCCAAGTCTCTGTGATTTTTGTCTACACTACCCCCTCAAAATGACTTCATGCAAGCCTTGATGAGTAGAATTGCAAGTCTAGAAGACATTACCATGGACCCAAAATCCTATTCTCTTACAAACAAATTTGTAAAGAACCCATCAATCTAACAATGCCCTTCAAAACATACCCTCCATATTGGGAACTTCCAAAATTCACCAAATTCTACAACAAGGCATATCCACAACAAAAGTATCTCAGGGCTTTCCAATACTCTTGTTACCTCATAGCCCATGATCAAGACCTTATACTAAGGACATTCCCGATGTCATTAGTCGGGTCCAATCTTGATTGGTATAACAACATCCCCCAATATTCCTTGTATTCATTCACAAAATTATTCCAAATTTTTCTAAAACACTTCTCCATCAACATCACATGCAAGATATCCATCACCAATTTATATTCTATCAAACAATTCAAAGATGATTCTATCGCTCACTTCGTTGCTAGGTGGTGAGGAATTTTTAATCAATTATATTTTTCTCTGCCATAGATTGAATTAATTGATTTTTTTGCTTGATCTTGTGTCAAACACATATCTTCTACTCTCCATAGATTGAATTAAAGGTGATGCCTTTACCATGGCCCAAAAATTGGAACTCCAAGCCCTTGAAGATGGTAAAGTTAAACTCGATCTAAAAATCCTAAACCTGATTCTTCTAATAAATTTTCTAGCAACGACAAGTCCAAAGGCTCAAATAATGCTATTATCTTGAAAACTACGTCTAAGAACCATTTAGACCTCGAGCGATCACAACCTCGTCGGTAATACACACCTCTGGGGGAGTCTTATAGTTATGTATTTGATAAGATTATAGTTTTCCGTTTGATAAACTTTCCTCATATTAGACCTATCAATGAATCTCTTCCTAAGCCTTCCTGGTACAGGAAGAAGACTATTGTAAATACTACCATTTTCATGGTCATGAAGTTGACTAGTGTCATTCCTTTAAAAATGTCGTCCAAAACCTTATCGAATATGGTGGTTGTTATCCCAAATTTCCCCACGGAAAGTTTGGTCAGAACAAGCCTTACACATAAGGAAAATATGAAGGGAAACGATTCAGACCCATGAGCTCGAGTTCCGTAATCGGGAAAAGTTAAAACAGAGAGAACTCATTTCAATCCTGCAAATTGGTTGCAAAAAATATTCAAAGCAATGAAGTGGTAGAGATAAAGAAAGAGTAAAGGATCATGTACAGAAAGAAACGACTATGTCGGGCCATTTTTATGCCTTAAATTCATTCTACAAGTTACAGGTAGACTCAACAATGGAATATCAGGGTCAGACAAAAAGGGGAAATGCTACAGAGGAACCAGAAACTAGAAGAAGAAGAAACGGTGAAGATTCAAAGTCCTCGGGTTCAAAACAGGTTTGGGAGGGCCCAAAAACGACTAAGTATGGAAGCAGATCAGCGAAGGTTGCCAAGTGTCTTAAGGGTGCTGTTTCAAGGATTGAATAAATATAAGGTTTCCAAATAAGAGCCAAACTAACATGTGTCCCAGAGGAAAGCGAGGCGTTGGGGGAAAATTTGATTTTTCTCCCTTTACCTCAAAAGGGGGTAAAAGTTTCAAAATGGCCTCGTAACTCCGCCTAGGGAAAATTCAAGACTTAGACCCACGTCAAAGCCAAGGCGGGGAGTCGAGGAAAGAAGTGAAGGTTTGCCTTTTGTTCAAAATGCAGGAAGGAAAAAGTTGGAGCCCATCTCCCCAACCAACCAAAGAGCGCCACGTGTCCCATATTAAAGAGAGGTCCATTTTTCAAACCGGGTTTCTGTCCACTTATGCTGCATTTGATACAAACTTCGAAGGGGCATATATTTCAACTCGTGGCTTGAAATATTGTTAATCAGCACCATTGGAAAGATCTCTCACTCACACACACAATGGAGGTTTGAGACTTGATTTTTGAGGAGGTTAGGTAAAGGAAATGGAGGAAAATGTCTTTGATCTTTCAATGCAGGATCCACCAGTCTCAACAACCAGATCGGATTTGATCTATTTCTGCCATTTCCTCTACCTCCAAGATGCCGGACCAAGGATCGATGCAGTAAAGATAGATTTAGGGCAGATTTCACCAGAGGCATTAACAGCAGTGGTTGAGCTGCAACCTGTTTTTCCCGCTTCTCTTTCTCCTTCTTCTCTCGAGGTGAATCTATAAAGTCGGTAACAAGATTCATTGTAAAGGGTTGGATATTCTTAGTTTTGCAGGCTCCCTTCTCCTTCTAGCAAAGGATTTGTGGGGTTCAGGCCTTCCATTAAAATTGTAACACATTTATGCCTTTCGGCTATTCTGTAATGAACTGTATCAATCTATAGAGCAATAAAATACGTTTGTGATCGATCTTAGATCCTTCTTGTTTCTTTTGCTTCTATCTAGTCTCTCATTATAGATCTAGCTATCCTGTTTGTTTATTGTATGCATTTTATTGGTTTGTGTCGAAGGAAAACTAAGTGTTCATCATTTCTTCGGTGCATCACCTCGTAGTTTAGCTTTGTTTTCATTTATGTATTCCTTCTATCCTTGTCTCCTTGGTAAAGTTTAGATTATGATTAAGAACATACCCTCTGCAAGTTTCTACGTATGTGCCTAAACAGAGGAATAAGGAACCAACCTTCAATCTAGAGAGATTTCCCATTTTTGTAATGTCCCACACCTTGGGGAAAGTTCAATGTTATGCAATCACACCAAATGATCTCGCCTTAGAAAAGTAGATCTTTTAGATCTCATTTGGGGGTGTTATGATCCCTGCACTAATAGTGGCCTATAACTAGACAATCCTAACCCCCTAATAAATCATTATATGTATTCAAACAACCTTTTCCAAACCACCCCCAACTAATAATGCAGTCAGGACTAATGCCACAAGACCTCATAATTATTTTTCTCACATTATCAATACTATCAATAAACTCCCATCCTATAAATATTCTGCATCTATATCCAAAGTGATAGTTAAACAAATAGACTCCTTTGATCTCCTTACTGGTGATACCCTGAATCAAACATCATCTCTATCAGCTATAGTTACCACTTTAGTAGATATCCCTGATCTTATCTCTTGGAGTTTGCAAGAATAAAATCCCATTGTAAAAATCATGTGTCCCTCCCAAAGACAAGGTCCCTTAATACTAGATCAAAAATATTGGTCGTCCTATACAAAGATGAGCAAGTCATCCACACAAGAAGTCAAAGCTCCCACGTAGAAAAACCCAAAATAAGCACACTTAAGGATGCCATGTCACTACCTTCTATTTTGGTACCTCATCTTTCATCAAATATTACAGTCACCATCATATAATCCAAACCCATTCTTAACACCACACCTAATCTTGCTACTTGAAATACACCTCCTGTAGCATGTACCCATAAACCATCTAGTGAAAAAAATCCCTATAGCCTTGTCAACATCTAAACAAGCTCCATTAAGATACTTTATCACAATCCTTGAAAATCTTGTTCAATAATCAACCATATCACTATCCCTAATCGAGCCCTTCAATCCTTGTGGATAGAAACCTACAGTACACGTATGAAACTATTTTCACTTATCATAGAATGTTAGGACATCAAACTTAAGACTATAAAGCCATCCATGTCGTAATCCAAAGAATTTTAAAGAAAGATGTCCTACTAACAAAAAAATATCATCTTAGTCCACCTCAATTATAAAATGGAAAATGAAAATACCAAGATAAACCTTTCCTAAGATTCTTGAGCTTAACACTCTTAAAACACCACTTGATACTCCATCAAGTAAATGTTTACCCTCCTCCAATGAATCTCTTTTCTTCCAAATTTATGTTATCCACATAGCCAAGAGAGCTCACGCCTAGGGCTCAAGAACCCAAAACCAAGATAGGACTAAAGTCTCCATCTCACAAATTTCCACCGAATCACCCAATCTACCATCTTCTAAAGCCAAGATCTCCATCGTGACACCCCCTCATACTCAATCCATCACATCAATACAGATCAATGTTCTTAACATGTTACACCAAGCACCCATAAATATGTCCCTCTATGAACTCATTCAAAATTCCCCTCAACATCGACAAGATATGATAGAAGCTCTCAAGCCATCTCAGTACAATCAAATGAACCTCAACCATTTGATAATTTTGTTGGTGCCTTAAAAATTTATGTAGCCATTGTATTTGACAACTTTGAGATCCTATATTTGTAGCTTGAGGACTTGACCTTCCCATATTCGTCACTGCCCAAATCAATGATACCCTTGTTAAAAGATTCATGATTGAAAATGGGGCCAACATCAATATTATCCCATCCCATGCTTTCAAACAACTTTAGCTACCTACAACTGTTGTGGCTTAGTCACTAGTCGTATTGAGTGATTTCAACGATTGTTTCTCCCACCTTGGGCACATTGATTCTACCTATCAAAATAGGTGTAAAATTCCTTCATGAATGGTTTTACCTTGTGGAAGGTGAAATTAAATATAATATACTATTAAGATGTCCTTGGATTTACGTCATGTACTGTGTCCCCTTAACTCTACATCGGTGCTTAAAATATGAACATGAAGTAAGAACCTTTATGGTGTATGCCGATCCTAATCAATTTAAAGCATGCCATATGATCTATAGGAAAAATGATGTGTTGATTCCCTTACAAACACCTTGCTCATTTAAATCAAGCTTCCACAATTTCCTCTATCCCCATATCCAAATTACCCAATGATCAATCATTCAAAGATATGATACAACGTCTCTCACTGGGGGTGTATCGAATCCTTCCTATCTATACACTCCCTACACCAAAAACATATGTGAGACTCGATAAGAAGCCTCTCTATGATCCTAATGTTATAAATATCATTTCCTTCAATCCCCTCTTTCTTTGAACACATCCCGTCTACGAATTCATCGACTTCCCATCTTCACACCTCGAAGATCAACACCACACTAAACCATTCACATCAGAATTTTATTTCCTAGTTAAGCCTCAAGTCACCCATACCTACCTCCATCAATGTGCATGGAAGAATTTTGCCTTGGGAATATATGAGAAAGATCCACATGAGATACCCTTTGAAGATTTAAAAAAACCCCTAAAAAGAATGAACTCGGCTTCAAAGAACCCTCCCTTAATCCACCACCACCAATCTGGGGGTATGAACCCTCCTCATTATCATCGACATCCCCTCTAATGCGAGAAGACACCATATTGATTGCTCCTAAAAATTTTTAATCAATAGTGTTACTTGATATGATAGAAGAGGATTCTCCCGTTATCCATGTTCTCCAATGTCAAGATGATAATGCCATCCTAACCTATATAGGTGTTGAAGATCATTATCTCTAGAAATCCCTACCTCCAAACACATCTACACTCCTCAATGAATCCACCATTGAAATTAATATAGGTACGTCAAAAGAACCACATATAGTTAAATTTAGTCAAGATTTAGACCCACAAGAACTCCGTGAATCCACCACTTTCTTCTTTGATCATAGTTAAGAATTTGCATGGTATTATAGTGACATGCCTGCTATTGATCTTAATATCATTATCCATAATATTATCACCATCCTCGATGTTAAACTAGTGAAGCAGAAGCTTTATAAAATGCATCCTCATGTAACATTTCTAGTGAAAAAAGAGCTTCAATGTCCTCATCCAATTTCATCCTAACCATCGATTATCCACATTGGGTTTCTAACATTGGACATATAACCAAGACCTCTGGGAATTTATGTATTTGTACATATATTCGAGATCTTAACCTCGATTTTTCAAAGATTATTTCCCTCTACCTATCATTGATCAACTTGTAGACCTAACGACATGCCACAAAATGTTGTCTCTTATGGATGGTTTCTCTGGTTATAATCAAATCCTTATCACACCAAAAGATCAACATAAGACATCCTTTATCACCTCGTGGGGAATATTTTTCTATACGGTAATACCCTTTAGCTTGAAAAATGTAGGAGTAACTTACTAACACACCATGACCTATATATTTCACAACCTTATCCATAAAATTGTAGAATACTACGTAGATGATCTCTTAGGTAAATCTAAACATCGAAAAGACCATCTTACCATCCTCAACGTAATATTTTCCCATCTAATACAATTTTTTCTTCATCTCAACCGTGATAAATTCTTGTTTGAGGTCCTAACTGGGAAACTCTTAAGATTCATAGTATCTATCAAGGGAATTGAGGTTGATCCCACCAAAATCAAAGCCATAATCAAAATATCTTTGTTAAACATTGCACAATTATACAAACACTTTGAATATAATCATTTAGAAATTGAATTCATTCGGGATATCAATAACATTGATAGAGTTTACATTTATAGTAGTTTGATCTCCTACAATGGTGGAGTCAACACTGCCTTCAATCCCTCATATCTCTCTCCATGAATCTCTCGGTCTTATATCCTAATATCTCACACACCAAAATAGCTACGTGAGTTGTTCTCACAACTCACCAATAATTAAACTATTACAAATATATTATTAATATGAGTTCTATAAAATCATTATTAATAATATTAAAATTTATTTAATGATGTTACACAATATTTTGGTAAGATTCACTCCCCTAATGTTGACATTATAGAAACAACAATCACACTTCCTTCTATAGCTTTTCACCCATGCGTGCTCATGATCTAGATGGTTTTGTAGGTCAACCAACAACCTGAAACAAAGGATGGTTTTACAGGACAACCAACAACCTAAAATAAAGGATGGTTTTATAGGAAAACCAACAACCCAAATATCACATTGCTGCTTTTCCTTTGTTTTTTGTATGTCCACTATGTCTTTCCTTCAGGAATCATGTAGGAACCACTACTTACTGAATACAAACTAAATAGAGGGAAAATTGAACATTGAGACCATGTTCCAGTTCCCCCCTCAATGTGAACATTTCACTTATTCAAACAGGAACTCTGAAATCATATTGCAAATTTGAAATAAAAGAAAACACACATACACACACATTGCCACCACAACTTCATGCGGCCCCATCATTGGTGACTGACAAGAGGTCAATGATTGACCTCCAGCCTCTGTTGCCTCCATCCTCCATGAGTGTCACTACTTACTCAATAGATTGGACCATGGAGCTCAAATTTGCACCACCTTTTGTCGATGCATCTTCCCCACAAATATTCACTTTGGTTCTAAAATTCCAAAGTGGGGGTCTAGGGGTGGAAACCCCAACGGGGTCAAGGGGAAACACCCTGGGCATGCTCCCGATCGTGATATAGGGTGGGGTCGAGGGGTGGAGCCCCGAAGCCCAGCACATATTTTTCTTCTTTGAAGTCATCAAAAATATCATTAGAACTGCAATATTATTCATCTTATTCTCCCAAAAATTGGACGTCGGGTAACACCGAAAATGCGTCCGTGAGACAATTTTTTTTTTTACAATATTTAACTCTTTGACTTTTTTATAATGGACCCAAAAATACTGGACTTTGATGACACATAACTCTACCCAAGATAACAAACTGATAACATGACGATGACTCACATTTGAAAATAATACTAATGACACCTAATACAAATAACTTAAAAGTAACGATTTTTTTTTACATCGATCATATACAACTACGACACTTTACATAGACTTTATTAAAAAAATGATCATAACTCACTCTAATTTTGAAACTTAGACTAACACAAGACCCACCTAATCACTAAATCGAATCTATAGAATTGACCAAATTTTATTTTTACACACTTTAAAGAGACTAAATTAAATGAAACACGTGTATTATATAAACCACAACCAAATAACAAAATCTAATTCATATGACCTGGATTTGTGTTGTCTCCTTATATATAGCTCTAAATAATTCCAAGACTCAATCAAGTTGCAGACAAATGTCAGCAAGAGTTTAGATATGCATGCACACATTAATGGAATATCACACATTCGTCTAACCATGTATTTAGCTAGATTTGATAAAGTGACTTTCGTTGAGAAAATCCTCTTAATGTTTCAATGATCTAACTTGCCATCGAATAGAGAGATGTTAATGTTTGGAAAAAAATTAGTGGGTAGAACAAATAGAAGATTCTGTGTACTCATATGTAGAGAATGAATTGAGATGTGATAAGTAGGGAAATGATGCCACATGTGTAGGAACAACAATGTACTTAAAATTTGACTTACTCTAAGTAAATTAACCACGGACGACCGATTTCATCAAAGACATTCAAGACAAAGGCAAGTATATCTAAAAGCTCTAAATGGAATGAAAATTCATCCAACTTGATTCCAAAATAAGTTGAATGTACAAAACACCACCGAATTTGAATATTTTTGGCAATTAGATACGTTGATTTACACAAGTGTGTAGACCATACCAAATCTGCTCCGTGTCTCGGTCCAGAGAAATGAAAATACGTAGAAATATGGAACAACCAGATCCACATATTATGGAGGGATGAGCCTGACTGAGATGGATCAAAATTTTGATAACCAAGATTTTGTGAAAGCGTAGATCCATATGCTCAAAACAAGAACTGAACCTAAATCCCGTCTCCTTCACGTTTTCCAATAAACAACTCAAAATGTGGGCTTTTAAGTCTGATAATTTTGACTAAACAACTATATAACTATAGAGATTATAGTGTCGGTGGTCATGAAGATCACCTAGAAATAGTACCAATCTGAGTGCAACGACATGTATCATTAAGCGCAAAATTCATAGGCTTGGGGCAATAATAGAGGCTTATGGTGTTGCCCCTGACTAGTCTCAAATCTCCATAGTTTTCTCAAGCTTGACCAAATTGATCTCGATACCACTATTAAAGACTACACAATTATACAAACACCGAATATAATTATTTAGAAATTGAATTCATTTGGGATATTAATTACATTAATAGAGTTTATATTTATAGTAGTTGGATCTCCTACAATGGTGGAGTTAACACTCATCTTCAATCCCTCATATCTCTCTCCATGAATCTCTCAATCTTATATCCTAATATCTCACACGCCAAAATAACTATGTGAGTTGTTCTCACAACTCACCAATAATTAAACTATTACAACTATATTATTAATATGAGTTCTATAAACTCATTATTAATAATATTACAATTTATTTAATAATGTTACACAATATTTTGGTAATAGTCTCCTTCATATAATCTTGAACAAATCCATATCCTACAAGGAGCACTTCAATCTATCCATTGTTTTATCTTTTAATTATCATATTAGTGTCAATTTTTCCATCACCTCATCAGAAAGGACATCCATTTCAGATGGGACATTGATTTCAAAAGGCCTTTAATTCCCTTAAGCAATGTATCCTATCGATGGCAAGTGCTCATACCTCCACGTGAGGGAGAGCCTTTCTATACATATATATGTAACTAATCATGCCTTGGAGGCTATCTTTGGAACATTATGATAAACAAGGTGGGGAACATGCCATTTATTACATAATTTGTACCCTTCATGATTACGAAACATGTTATTCAAAAGTAGAAAAGTTGTATTGCACCTTATACTTCGCAACTACCACACTTTGTAATTATCTCCTCAATCACAAAACCTATGTAGTCATAAGTGTTAATCCACTAAAATCTATACATTCTAAACCATATCATAACACCCACATAGCTAGATGGCTCATGTTCATGACCGAGTTTGATCTTGAATTTATTTCTCAAAGATCCTATAAAGGGAAGGATATTTCTAATCAACTCATAGAAGCTCCCCTTGCCAATAATCAACTCCCTTGTGAAAAATTTCTTGACAAATCTATCAATACCATTGATCATGATAATACTCCTCTCAAAATGACCTTATTCTTTCGATGGGTCTAAATGTTGACAAGGAGGGGGTGTTAGAATAGTCATAATACCTCCTTGGGGACTCCTATTTTACTATATTTTAAATTGAACTTTGATTGTATAAATAACATGGCCGAGTATAAGGCCCTCATCATGGGTCTTCAAACTACCACACTTCTTGGTGTAAGAATCCTTGACATCTACAATGATTCCCAACTCATCATCAATCAAATCAAAGGAACATATCAATGTAAAAATGAGACCTTACAAAAATGTAAATCCATTGTTGATCATCTTCTAAAGTCCTTCAATCATTATGAAATCCAAACGAATCCACACTCATCTAATAAATTTGTAGATATAATGGCATCTCTTACATATCTCATCCCTTTATCCCCAAAAATTCTAAACTCTTTGTCATTGTACATAGACTTGATCAACCATCTTATACCAACATAGATCTTCCTTCCATCAATCATATAAAATATAAATAATCGATATTTGGTATACCCAAATATACAACTATCTTTCCCAAAGCAAGATACTCTCGGACCTATCCAGAAATAGTAAGAGTTCCTTCTAATAACACACATATTATTATGTTATATTGTGTATATACCTTTATAAAATAGGGTTAAACGTTCTTCTCGTTCGATATCTTAAATCCCCAGAGACTCATCAAGCTATCCGAGAAGACCATGTTGAAATACGTGATGAACAATTTAATGGTTTGGCCATCAATAAACAAATATTCCTGGATGGGTTATTATTGGCCCACGCTTAATCAATATTATTGTCAAAATGTTAGTAAGTGCATCAAATTTTAACAACACGCTAACCTTACACACATATCCAATCACGCTCTTCAACCTACTCAAGATTAATGACCTTTATCACAATAGGGAATCGATCTCATTGGACTTATTAATCCTCGATCATCCCAATGACATAATTCCATCATCACTACTATGAAATATTTCAAAAAATGGGTGGAAGGTATCCCTCCTATCTCCACTAAAGCAGATAACATTTTTCGATTTCATCCATCATCACATCATCTTTCGCTTCGACATCCCCATAAAATCATCATAGATAATGGTAAATAATTTAACAATAAAAAAATTAAAAAAATTGTGACACCTATAATATTAAACTCATTTTCTCCACACCTTACTATCCACAAGCTATTGGGCAAGCCGAAACATCTAATAAAACCCTCATTGAAATCCTTACCAAGAATACCGATCGGAGTTGATAAAACATTGTCATCTTCAAATTCCATTTTCATTATGGGCTTACCAAACTAGCATTCAAACCCCTACGGGCACTACCCCCTTCTCTCTAGTCTACGACACTTCGAATGTTTTCTTTCGATTGAAGTCCAAATTCCATCCATACACATTTCTCTTAAAGGTTTCATCCCAGAGGAAGAATATTGCCAATAATGCCTATCACAACTTGAATTGTTAGACGAATGTCAAATAACTTCCTCGAACATCTTAATGTCTACCAAATGAATCAAACATGTGTATAATAAACATATTAAATAACACAAATTTAATATTGGTGATATTGTCCTTAAAGAAAACCAACATGTCACAAATATGGAAAAGAGTAAACGTGGGAAGTTTTCTCCAACTGGCTTAGACCATATTATCACTGAAAAATATGGGTCTAGGGCATATTGTTTAGCCTCTCTTGATGGTAAACCTAAAAAGGAGCCTCTTAATGCCTTACACTTGTGGCCTTTCTACTGTTAACATATATATCTACATGACCTTAGTCTAACTAAGATCCCCCATTTTCAACATCCACCAATCTCCCCTCACCCTAGTAATGATTTGGAATTATGTGGTCTCCCATTAGTATATCTAATATGACCTTAAATATGGGCATCACGGCCCTACTTAAAACATATTCCACATGGACAAGTCTTTTGGTTATAGTAAGGGACCCCAAAATCATTACTCCCCTACTTCACCCTATCTACTAATTGACGACATGCTTAAAATACACATGTTATCTTGTATATTGAACCCACCCTCCTTAAATGGTCTCTTAGGCCCACCCTCAACTAAAAGAATCAAAATCACTATGGGATGAAATTTTTTATAATAAAATTATAAACCACTCCCTTGAAGGACAACTACCACTCAAAAATATATCCACTATCGCCATCAAAATTCAAATATATTATTGTAGATCATTCCCTTAAAGGATGGCTACTAAAAATCTACATACATGGCGGAAAATTGAAAGCATCCCACATGAATCAATTTCCTAAATATGTCTATTTTTTCATCCTAGGAAAGCCTCCCACATCGATTAGCTTTACCTTGAAGTCACAAGCTTCCCACATTGATCAACCCCGTGTAATATAAAATAAAACAATGTCGAGGTAGAACCTTAAAACCAATAAGGAGAACACAGATTCCCCAAACAAGATGTGTGTGCAACTCCCAAACATGTTAGAAGGAGGTATATAACATATCTCAAATTAATGAAGTGGTATACTAAATAAAACCTTCGATGCCATGATGGATTTTTCTACAACCTAGGCAGGCTGTCTTAAGGATTCTCCAGAGAAGGTCGGGTTCCTATTCCTCCCTCGATGCACACGAAATATGCAGAGGGTTTTCTCAAAACCTAATCTAATCAAGCCAAGGAGACAAGGTAAGAAGATGCATAAAATAAATCTAAGCTAATAGAGGTGATGCACCGAGGAATGAAGAACACCTATTTTTCCAAAGTGAACACGCACTCATTTGAATGTGATATAAGATCATGCATGATGACAAAACCCGCAAAGTGAAAGACCAGAGGATGCAAAAATGAACACAGAGAGGGCCGAGAATCATCCACAGACATGCATTACTTGCTCCAAAGATTGATACAATACACTACAGAATGGCCATGGGTAAATAGTATTACAGTTCAAATGAGAGGTTCGAACTCCACAAATTCGCCTGAGGAGAAGAAGGGAGAGGCAAAACAGAAAAATGTTCGACCCTTGAAAAGAAGCTCCTCTTTACAATATATAGAAAGAATGAGAGAGGAAAGAGAGAGGGGGAAGCCAAATCTACTCCAACCACCTCCAGGTTGCATTCAGTTCATCTCATTATGACAGAAGTGGTGGATCCTGGCAAAACGGCGGGCTGTCCAATGTGGTTGCGAACTGTCTCGCCGCATTAAAGTTGTTTTGTCAAGCATTACTTCGCTTGTTATTTCGCGCGCAGGCGTTTCTTGATTTTCTCTCCAAACTGAACAAAATGCAAGATTGACCCCTAATCGTGTAGAGAATCTCACAAGCTTTCCGTTGATATAAAGAACGTGCAAATCCGAGCTCTGGATCGAAAGATATGTCGATCTCAAGATTTAGGCACAAAAACAGTGAAAACGGATTTTTAAATTTCTTCCCCGCGCTCTCGCCACACTGGATGACACGTGGTGGCAGTTCCGATTCACCGAGCAACTCTCTCTCCTCCACCTCTCGGTGGGCTCTCTTTGAAATTTCTCAGGGCCCCTGGGACACGTGGCACTATCCCATTGGTTCGGGCTGATCCTTCAAAACTCGCCTTTGACTTTTGACCATTTCCCTTGTGACACGTGTCATGATTTGGTTGGTTCTCGGCCCTTTCGGCTCCTTCACGTCCACCGCGTCCATTTGTCCGGATGTCCCAGTGCTGCTTGGGACAAAATCCTCCGGTTCGCCCGATTCGGCCGGTTCGCGTCCATTTGTCCCACTTGTCCCTGTGCTTCGCGGGACAAATTCTTCCGGTTCGCCCGATCCGGCCGATTCGCGTCCTCACGGCCCAGATGTCCCATTTGCCTCCGGACTGTTTGTTCTCATTTCGGCCGAACCGGCCGGTTCGCGTATCTTTGTCCCAGATGTCCCAAAGCAGTTAGTGCGAAAGTTCTCCTTTTCGGCCGATCCGGCTTTCGCAGCTCCGTCCGCGCGCCCATTTGTCCCACTTGTCCCAGTTTTCCTTGTGCTGAAGTTTCTTGTTTCGGCCGAACCGGCCGCCAAGGCCCTTCGCGCACTCTTGTCCCACTTGTCCCTTTGCTGTTTGGGCCGCCTGTAGGCTTTTCGGCCGATCCGCGCCTTGACGTCCCAAATGTCCCGACTGTCCCGGGGACTAGGACTTAGCCGATTTTCACATTTTTTTCTGGCCCAAGCTTATCTTCTGCAACTTCTTCGCATCTTCTCAGAGCTTGCTCTTTTCAACCTGGACGGGAGAGTTAGAAAAATTTCTGAAGGGACCCTAGAAACATGACTTTTTGCCCTGAATCAATTTATCTGCCTGGGACTTGAGAATTCTGATGCATGTTATCAAATTAACCCGGGGGTGAATTTTGGATAACAATTTGGCGACTCAGCGGGGTCACCTGCCTGCTAGGTAGAAGATCAGTGGCCTTTAGCGATCTATTGGGCATGGAGTCATAAGCAATAACCTGAAACGAGCCTGATATCTAATCCCGAGCCTGATACTGCAACTTCTTCTCCAACAACACTCTGAACTGTAGAAAACAACCTGAGAGCAAGAAACTCGTGCCAAGCACTTAGGAAAATCAAACCTAACTACAACAGACAATGTGCACAAGCACTGGAGGAATGAAAATCTAATTAATATTTACAAGGTAGTGAACTTCCTCTAGAGGCAACGCTTGAGATAGATTCCATTGATCGAATCTGCAGTTCTTCACCATCCAATGAGGCCAATTGGAAAGCATGCTGCTTCTTGCGCTTCGTGACCATGTATGGGCCACTCCAAATGGCATCAAATTTGAAATGCCTTCCGGTTTTGCCCGATCCGCATCCCATTTCAACACTAGATCTCCAACTTGAAAAGATCTATCCTTGGCCTTTCTCACAAAGTCTTCTTGATCAAAGCTTGATCCTTTTCCATCGCTTGGGATGCCCGATTTCGATCTCGCAGCTCCATCATTCTCGCATATCTCACCTCCATAGGCTCAAATTCAAGCAACTCCACTGCTTCATGAGTTCCAATGTTGGCAACTCAAGTGACATGGGCAAGATTGCCTCTCTTCCATGACAAGCTTAAATGGAGAATTACCCGTGGATCTTTTTGGGAGTGATCCTATCAGCCCATAAGGCTGATTTCAGTTTGGTATGCCAAGCCCTCTCGATTCTCATCAAGAGTCCTCCTAATGATCCTCAAAGAAGTTCTTGTTTGTAGACTCGGCCCGGCCATTACCTCGAGGGTAATAGTTTGATGAAGTGCTTAGGTAGATCCCGCTCTCGACAGCCCACTCACTACCTTAGATCCAATGAATGCCAATGCATTATCGAGATTATTGTCAGAAGGTACGCCAAACCGTAGTTATCCCTCGTAAAAGTCCAAGATGCTAGACTCATTCGCCCTCTTTGAGTGCTACGTGGTCCATCCGGTGAAGTAGTCCGTGGTCACAAAATCCATTTGTGCCCTTGGCTTGAATTGGGATTGATGGCTCCAATGAAGTCTAAACCCCATTGCATGAATGGCTGGTCAACCGAGATTGGATGTAATGGAAGGGCAGCGAGTCTCTTTTCCCGTGAAGAATGCACAATTCTTACATCTCTTGATCCATGCATAGCAATCACTAAAGATTTTAGGCCAATAATAACCAGCCTTCATGATTTTTAGAGCTGTCACACTTGGTGCAAAATGGCCACCACTGGTCCATCATGAAACTCTTTTAATACCCTTTGATCTCGACTCGTGTTAATGCATCTCAAAGAAGACTCCATTCACATCCTTCTTGAACAAAACTCCATCAATGATGGTATATGGAACAGCCTCGCAACCCGAAGTATCTCCTCTTCGCTTTGCTCATTTCTCGGAGGGCATAGGCCTATTTGTAGGAAGTGCATAATGCCTGGGTCCAGCAAGGAGTCGGGGCAGCATTGTCTTCTTTCTTGTCTCGCCACTCGGCTCATGGCTGTCTTGAATCACAAAACAGCCTCTCTTCTTCGTTGCATACTTCCTTTTGCTTCCCAAAACCAGCTGCTCACACAATCCTTTCCTCTTACCAGCTTGGTGATCTTGATCTCAATGTCATACTCCATGACACGGGTGATCCAACCTGCCCTTTTTTCATTCAATCCTTGTTGAGGAGGAAGTCCTTAACCCCCAAGATGTGAGACCAGCAATTGGACCTTGTTGTTTGAGACTAAATGCTTGAATTTCTTCAAGCTTCGATTACTGCAAGCACATGCTTTTCAATAAAAGAGTACCTCACTTCGCAGCTCATCTAGGCTCGGGTCAAGAAGGCAATCGGTCTGCTCATCATTATCTTTGTTCTCGCTGTACTGTAATGGCGTAAATAGTGTCATCACCTCCAAATGCATAGAGGATGAAATCCTTGGAAAAGTCCTGGGTCGATGAGAGTGGGTGCTTGGGAGATGGCTTTGATTGCTTCAAAACTCTCTTGCCTTCGCCGTCCACTTGAAAGCCATGCTTTTCCTTAACATTTTGGTGATGGGCTTGACAAGGGCTGCAAAATCTGGGACAAACCTCCGAACAAAGTTTATCCTTCCCAGGAAACTCTGAAGGGCTTTCTTGTGGCTTGGCAATGGTAGAGCTCTTATGGCTTCAACCCTCTCTGGATCAATCGCTAATCCTTCCTGGAGACAATATGGCCAAGGAGCTTCCCTTCATGTGCAAGAAAGATGCACTTCTTAGGATTTAAGGACACTCCAAACTTTCTACACCTCTGAAACACTTGCCTGAGGTGAAAGAAATGGTCTGCTGCATTCTTTGAGAAGACAATAATATCATCTAGGTATACCAACACTATCTTGTTGATCAAGCCTTTGAATGCCATATCCATAGCTCACTGGAATGTTGCTCCGGCATTCGATAGTCCAAATGGCATCTTCTTGTAAGCATATGTGCCCCATTTGGTTGTGAAGGCTGTCTTGAACTGGTCTTCCTCCTTTACCATAATCTGATTCAAGCCCGAGTAACCATCAAGTAGTGAAAACCTTTCGAACCAGCTACAACCTGCAATATTTGCTCCATGGAAGGGAGTGGATAATGGTCCTCGAGAGAGGCTCTATTCAAATCTCAAGTCAACACACACCCGATCTCTCCACTCTTCTTTCTCGATCGAACTAAGTTGGCAACCCAACTAGAATGCTTGATTGGGAATATGATTCTTGACTCAATCAGCCTTGTCCAATTCTTTCCTCATGAGAGGCTCCATGTGTGGATTGACTGGTCTCTGCTTTTCCCGACAGCTTAGTATTTGGATCCACCCGATGGTATGCCGAGCTAAGTTGGGATGAAACCTTTCAAGTCTTCATAGCTCCAAGCAAACACGTCAGTGGAACTCTTGACATAGCCGTATGAACTCACATCTTTCTTGCTCAGCTTGTCATCTTTTCCAATTTGCAATGGCTTGTTCTCTTCTACCAAGATGGATACCGAATCTTCTCTCTTGACCCGAATGTTTGCTTTCTCCTTTCTAAACGATCATTGGGGTTAAAAATGGACTCCAAAGTGATAAGTCCCTGGGCAGCTTGTCGGGCTTCTCACCAGTATCACTTGGTCACCATATTGTTGCTCCAACTTTTCTTGATTCTTAGCCGAGAACTCAGCTTCTTCTTCGCAAGAAATGGATGATTTGCTGGTCATTCTCAAATACTTGCTAACCGACATCGTTATCCGGCACCAAGGCCTCGACAATCACGTGGATGTTTGGCTGTACCTTGTCTTGTTGAATGTTTTCTACAATGTCAAAGGCTGCCCCTACCGCCGCAAGCCTCCGCCAGCTTGATTCTCTTTCCTAGGAATGGCTTTGATGCCGAAACCCTCAAAATCTTCCATGAGGTCCCACACCCCGTTCTTGTAGCACCCGAGTAGATCATTTTTGGCAAAGCATGTTGTCCCTTGACCGATTTACAATCAATTCACCGTCCCCAAAACTTGCAAGTTCTTTATTTTTTTCTTGATTGCCCAATGCATCCTCGCACCAAGGCTTCATATTCAGCAGTTGTTATTGGAGCATGCAAATTGAAATCTAAAAGCTGAATAGTATTTTACTCCTTGAGGTGAAACAAGCACGGCTCCACCTCCTGCACCTTGTCTACTCCTTGATCCATCAAAAAACAGCTGCCATACCTCATTGTCATCCTTGTGGTTTGGCTTGGTGATGCTAGGAATAGGTTGACTTTCTTCGTGTATACAATAGACTCCTAGCTCAGATTCTTCTATTCCTTGATAAGGATCAAAAGCATGCACCTTGTTTGCCCATTCATCAAGAGTTAGATCCGGGATGTTTCCAACTTTAGTGTCGGGCCTTCATCGTGCTTGGGTGATCTTCTTGATCAAATGCCGAGCAATCGCATTAATCGACTTGGAGTGTAGGGCTCAATATGGAATTGCAATAGGTTCAGACCTGATTGTGGTCTTAGTTCCATATCTTGTCTCGAATAGCATGTGAGACCAATCACGGACAAATATCCCCCAATCTTGGCAAAGAAGTCCTCGACAAACATAGGGCAAAGAGTGGTGGAAGGTCTATGATCGACACATCTTGTAAAACAACAACATTTGGACATGCGTGCAAGGTAAGACTCAAATTTCTAATCACTCCAATCTGCTGCTATTGCTGTCCCATCCAACCGCACTACCCCTTAGATGTTGTTTCATATCAAGCCCTAGCTGATCAGCTATTTGTTTGGGCATGACAGAGCTACTTGCTCCAGAATCAATCATGCAATTATGCACTAGCTGATTTCCAATGATTAATGAAACATAGAAAGGAGGGGGTTTCAACATCTTACCTTGTTGTCCTCCATGATTTCCTTCAGATTGGGCAGCATTTGTAAGCACTTTGTCTCTTGTATCTGCTGATTCGAAGCTGGCCAATCCTTCATGGCAGCTTGCAGCAGATCTCTTTGGCCTGGGATGGATAGGGATTCCCACATAGATATATTGACGTTTGTCTTCTTCATCTGATCAATGATACTGAATGGTGATGAAGGATCTCTCTGCTGTCCCTTGGTTTGCACATTTACTCCTTGTATGTGGGCAGCAACAGCTGGCATTTGAGTTGGCCTAGGGGCTGTTCTTGGCTGCCCTTGTGCATTTGAAACGGGACTTTGCTTGCCAATCATTTGTGGAGCCATGGAAGGTTGTGGATTGGCTGGGGCTAATGGCTGTTCTTCACCCAAATTTCTCCTTTTTGACCTTGTGTTTGCTGCAACACCTTGAGAAACTGCCTGGTTCATGCCACAAAAATCCTCTGCTTGCCAATTTACCAATGTGGTGTCATTTGGGGCTGATTGCTGTTGGAATGTTTCTTGTTGTTGGCTGTTTTCGATCGTTCTCACCCTCCACACCAAAAGAGTTGTTACCATTAAAGCTTGAGTCAAAGCACCATTGAAGCACATGGATTGATTATGAGGCTCATTACATGGAAAACACCAATCATACTCCTGGGCAATGTTGTTTTGTGCTGGTACTAATGCCTTAGAGGCAGATATGGCATTTGGATTATAGGGCTGGAATGGTCTATTGACAGGAGGCCTTGTTTGATTCAGATTTGCAGCTGGATTGGGTGGCCTTTGAGGCTGATATGGCTGCCTATTAGGTTGAGCTTGAGGCTGATATGAAGGTCTAAAACCTTGAGCTTGCATTGTCTTTGAGAGTGACCAGCTCATTACCTAAATTTTTTTGCAATTGCTTCATGACCTCAAGCTCATTTGGGCACTGGAGATGAAGTGGAAGCTTCATTTGAACTCGATTTCTAGGAGGGAAAGGAGCTAAGACAGTGTGCTCGACTAGTACTGGGCTCTCTAAACTTGGATATAATGGCATTGGAGGCCAGGAGCCAATTTACCACTTGAATAAGATATTTTCAGCTCTAATGGCAATGCTATAAGCAGCAGTAAGGTTGTGCCTCCCATAGATTGAATTAACATAGAAATATCAGAATTCAAAGCTTTAAGATAGTATAGAAAAGCACCTTCGCGTTGGCCTCGATCGCCACCGGAATCCTATCCCAAGACCTTTGAAATCAAGTCAAGTCGGGCCACCGCTCATTGGGAGCTCTCTCGATAGTTGTTAATTGTTCCAAAGAGAGACAAATTGTCTCCCTTTTCTCCAAACTCGCTCATGGAGAACACATAATCGATTCCAATTTGTGATAGAACCACTGTAAGGCTCCTAAACCATGCAATGCCTTCCCTTTCAATGATGATGCCAAGCAATTTGATACCACATCCATTTCATTTATCTCATGGATCGCACAGATGTTAGCAATGTCTTTGACATGATCACCGTGAGTGGTATGATTTTCTCCAGTGAAAATGGAATGTTCTTCAACGCTGCAATCGGGAACCGGATTCTCGTGCATCGAGGGCAAGTGGGGCCGCCGCCTGAAATTGACAAAGGGATTTGGTGGTGCGCCATTCGATTGGTCAAGGACTCTTGAATACCGAATGAAAGGCCGAGCAGGTGGAGGAGTTGAGAGAGTTCTATTTGGTGGAGATGGAGACCTTTGAATCCTTCTTCCTCTTTGCCTTCTTCTTGGAGATAATTGCAGGTATTCAAACAACACTTCTTCTTCTCCAACTCTTGACCTTGTGATTCTTCTCATAAGCTCTCGTGCCCGCATCGCTCAAACCAGCTTGATCTTCCTTTTGGAGTCGCCAGATATGCGAATAATAGCTCTTTTCAAGCAAGAAAATTGCAGCAGATGCATATCAACTTTGCTGCAATAAAAATGAGACCTCTAGGTCCCACCGGGCGTGCCAAAACTGTTAGTGCAAAATCACAGCACCCCTGGATGCAGATCAGGTTTCTAGGTTGATCACTTTGGCATCCAAAGCAGATCAGATAACATCAATCCTTTCTCCAAGTGTGGGACTTGAAAAAATGAGAAAGGATTCTCCAGAGAAGGCTGGTTCCTATTCCTCTGTTCAGATGCACACGAAATATGCAGAGGGTTTTCTCAAAACCTAATCTAATCTGCCAAGGAGACAAGGTAAGAAGATGCATAAAATAAATCTAAGCTAATAGAGGTGATGCACCGAGGAATGAAGAACACCTATTTTTCCAAAGGAACACGCACTCATTTGAATGTGATATAAGATCATGCACAGATGACAAAACCTGCAAAGTGAAAGACCAGGAGGATGCAAAAATGAACACAGAGAGGGCTGAGAATCATCCACAGACATGCATTACTTGCTCCAAAGATTGATACAATACACTACAGAATGCCATGAGGTAGAATAGTATTACAGTTCAAATGAGAGGTTCGAACTCCACAAATTCGCCTGAGGAGAAGAAGGGAGAGGCAAAACAGAAAAATGTTCGACCCTTGAAAAGAAGCTCCTCTTTACAATATATAGAAAGAATGAGAGAGGAAAGAGAGAGGGGGAAGCCAAATCTACTCCAACCACCTCCAGGTTGCATTCAATTCATCTCATTATGACAGAAGTGGTGGATCCTCCGGCAAAAATGGTCGGCTGTCCAATGGTTGCGAACCTGTCTCGCCGCATTAAAGTTGTTTGTCAAGCATTACTTCTGCTTGTTATTTCACGCCAGAGGTGTTTCTTGATTTTCTCTCTCCAAACTGAACCAAAATGCAAGATTGACCCTGGAATCATGTAGAGAATCTCACAAGCTTTCCGTTGATATAAAGAACGTGTAAATCCGAGCTCTGGATCGAAAGATATGTCGATCTAAAGATTTAGGGCACAAAACAAAGTGAAAACGGATTTTTAAATTTCTTCCCCGCGCTCGCCACTGGATGACACGTGGCAGTGCTCCGATTCACCGAGCAACTCTCTCTCCTCCACCTCTCGGCGGGCTCTCTTTGAAATTTCCTCAGGCCCTAAATGGGACACGTGGCACTATCCCATTGGTTCTGGGCCGATCCTTCAATCTCGCCTTTGACTTTTTGACCATTTCCTTTGTGACACGTGTCATGATTTGGTTGGTTCTCGGCCCTTTCGGCTCCTTCGCGTCCACCGCGTCCATTTGTCCCGGATGTCCCAGTGCTGCTTGGGACAAAATCCTCCGGTTCGCCCGATTCGGCCGGTTCGCGTCCATTTGTCCCACTTGTCCCTGTGCTTCGTGGGACAAATTCTTCCGGTTCGCCCGATCCGGCCGATTCGCGTCCTCACGGCCCAGATGTCCCATTTGCCTCCTCCGGATCGCTTGTTCTCATTTCGCCGAACGGCCGGTTCGCGTATTTGTCCAGATGTCCCAAAGCAGTTAGTGCGAAAGTTCTCCTTTTCGGCCGATCCGGGCTTTCCGCGTCCGCCGCGTCCATTTGTCCCACTTGTCCCAGTTTTCCTTGTGCTGAAGTTTCTTGTTTTGGCCGAACCGGCCGGTTCACGTCCTTCGCGCACTCTTGTCCCACTTGTCCCTTTGCTGTTTGGGCCGCCTGTAGGCTTTTCGGCCGATCCGCGCCTTGACGTCCCAAATGTCCCGACTGTCCCGGGGACTAGGACTTAGCCGATTTTCACATTTTTTCTGGCCCAAGCTTATCTTCTGCAACTTCTTCGCATCTTCTCAGAGCTTGCTCTTTTCAACCTGGATGGGAGAGTTAGAAAAATTTCTGAAGGGACCCTAGAAACATGACTTTTTGCCCTGAATCAATTTATCTACCTGGGACTTGAGATGTTATCAAATTTTTGATGCATGTTATCAAATTAACCCATAACAGATTTGGGACCGACAAAGAGGTAAGATGACAAGTATGAGAGCTAGGAACAAAATAGAATAGAGGAACACACCGATGAGGATCTAACAGATAAAATGGGAGACAACACAAGGTTGGGTTGACGGTGACTGGATGGAGCAATGATGACTTGGGCAAGTGCAAGACAAGGCGAGAGGATGGATAAGTTGGATGGATAACCTATAGACAAAATCATTGAAAGAAGAAGCCGAAGGTGAGGCTTTGCGACAATCGAACCGCAAAATGTTAGTACCTAAAAGATAATAACAATAATAAGCAATGATAGCATAAACCAACACAAAATAAGGATAAACTTCCCAAAGTCTCCACAAGAGATGCAATACAATCTCAAATGGACTCAAGAAGGTTGACATAAGCTGCAAAGATGCTCAATCTCGATGATAAGTTCGCACATTGCAATAAAATTATGATTATGCCTCATTTAGAAAGGGGGTGAAAATAACTTTATAGGGTCGACAACGACCTGTGGGTTTCCGCCAACTATGGGAAACCATCCCTTTAGATTGTGGATGAGTGATTTATTCAAGATTTGGGGCTTACATGTATTAGGATGAGTGTTTTAAATCATATATGCGGGTTAGGGTTTCCTAGGGAAGTGATATGGGTAGGTGGGAGATAAATATGGATTAAATAAAAGCTAGAAAAATCATAGGGATATGAAACTAGGTAGTTAGGGATGATAAAAAACCTAGGGAGGAGAAATGAAAGCTAATTAGCTAATGAGATGAGGATTAGAAAATGATTAAATGAAGATTAATTAAAAATTAAAGTTGATAGGTTAATAGATAGGAAAGGTGAGAATTAAAATATGAATTAGGATTAAAATAAATGGGGTCTAGATAGGACCATGGTGAAAGAAGTGGATGCGGGAAACAAGGGTAGTGATACCAAATTTTGGTGTCTACATTTGCCCCTTTTTTTCAAGTGGTTTGCGCTAGCAAGCCATGAGACAAAAATGATAAAAGATAATGAGTAAGATGAAGGATGATGAAGGATTGATGATGAGCTCCCCTCAAACAAGGGATCGATAATGCATAGGGGAATTGATTATGAGGTTTAACGGGGTAGAGGAATTGCGGATGGGAGAAGAAAGATGGGTAATATGAGGGGTGAGGCAATATTCCCTAGGCAAGAAGGATTCAAGCAACAATAAAAACTATGGCGGTGATTTTGATATCACTTCGGTAAGGAACAAAGGACAATCTCAATGGAAACAATGACAATATCCTACACGCTTTGTGAGTGGGCGAAAATTACTACAAAATGGAGGGAATCCAATGGGAAACCACTCAAATGGATGCAAGCCGTGGGGACCAATGGTTGATGGGCATATATCAAAATTATGTGCAACTAAATATGAAAAATATTGTAAAATCCTTCGTACATGAGGAATTGATGGAAACGTATGCATCCACAGAGGATGAGGATGGAGATAATTGTTTCCTAGCAAAGGACACGACAAAGGCCAAAGAGGCGGAATATAAAATGCCCCAAGGGGGAATAAATATGGCCACAAAGGTGGAATTTGAGAACAGAGATGATGAGATGGTGTCCTAGCAAAAGAACACAAAATAGATGAGGAGAGAAATAATGGTACCCCAATAAAGGGCATGATAATGGCCAAGGAGGTAAAATATAAAAAGATGAGGTATGGTGCCTCGAGAGGGAACAAAAATATGGCCACAAAAGTGGACTTGAGATGAGATATGGATGATAATATGGTGCCTTAGAAAAGGACACAACAATGGACAAAAAGGAAAAACAAGAAATGATGATGGAAAAGCTAAAAACAACATGGATCAATGTGTTATTGGTGACACACCAAAAATAAGATGGAAGGAAATATGGTATACATGGATGATTTAGATGAGATAAATGGTATTGTAAATAAATAAATGAGAGATGTGGAAATATTAGAATAAAACACAACTTGATGATTGGTGACCTAATGGTACGAATGATGCTACATCGTATCAAGGAGTGCGAAGGGAAACAATGCCTCAAACCACATAGGGGAAAATGAGAAGGGGATCTAAGTAATGTAAGGCACATGTGACCAAGATAGATGTTAGCATATAACCAACGATAGTTAGTTATACCAAAGATCAAGAAAGAAACATGGATGGAATGAACTCATAAACCTAATGTTGACACGACAAAGGGATTTGTGATGTAACTTGTATGCGGGAAGAGGGTTCTCCATAAGTGGTGTTCCCTAAATCTATGCCCCAGCTCTGGGTAAGAGAAAGAGAGCAAACTGATCAATGAACGAAGTTTTCTAGAAGAAAGCTGATTAATGTGGGAAAATTTCATAGGATGCTAAATTTAGAAGGTTGATCAATGCGGGAAGCCTTCAATGCCATGATATAAAAGAGTATCCATCCTTCGAGGGTATGGTCTACTTTATACATATGATATAGATGGAAAGAATGATACATATGATAGTCATCCTTGAAGGATCAATCTATTTATTTGATTTTATTTTTTTACATGAACAATTTTCCTTCAAGGGAGCAGTTTGTTTTTGATAGATTTGACTTTTGATAAGAGCATCCATGAATTTTGACTTTTACATGGGGAAGAGTTGGGAATAGCTAGGTAGACCACTTAGGAGGGGATAATGGATGTACAAGTGACACCTTTGGGACCCTTAGCATGGTTCCAATAGGTAAACAAGAGGGTGATGGATGTAATGATCATGGAGTTCTCACCAAGAAGGGAGAACCTATCCATAAGGAAAATGCTATGGACAGAGCCGTGGTGCCCATATTTAAGGTCATATCTAGGAAAGTGACGGTAGACCACATAATTCCAAATCATTACAATGATAGATGGAAGAGGATAATGATGGAGGAATGATATAAGGATATGACTAAGTGCTCACTGGTAGACATGCTAACAATAGAATGTCATAAGTGCAATGTGTTAAGTGGTTCTACTTTTGGTTTACCATCAAGGGAGGCCAAACGATAGGCTCCCGATCTATACTTATGCATGATAATGTAAGGTCCAATCTAGTTGGGGTAAAATTTCCATGTTGGCTCCTTTCTAGAGTAGTAATGTTCTGATTTTATTTTAAGGATGAGGTCACCAACATTAAAGTTGCGATAGACTTGCAAAAGATGGGCTACTATGAGATAGATTAGTGAAAATAAAATCTATGTTCTACCCTTGAGGAAGCAAAGAAAATATGCATCTGTAGACACCTATTTTTGGATATAGCGCACCTCAATCATCTTGCATTCACGCTACTTCCATTCTCGCATCTCTTTCTCTTAAATTACATGAAATCCTATCCATTTGCTTAATTAATTATCAAATGGGCTCCATGTAGACCCATTTGATAATTCAAATTTTTGATATTATCTCCATCTTCTATAAATTATTAATTCATGAGTATTGATATACACATCCGACACTCTTTTCCTAAATTCAAAAGGTAGAATCTATCATCCCACCTACCTAGTCCCACATGTTCCCCACTTAAGTCAAAATCAAGTTCCCACCTAAAAATCAATCTCCACCTAAACATTCAATCCCTTCAAATTATTAAATTATTAACCCCACACATAAAGTCAATAATTCCAAAATCCCCCATCCGACAACAAATCCAAAATCAATAATTAAAGTGAGCACATGGCTTCACTATTACACCTAATCATGTCCCCACTCCACATCACACCTTTTCTTTTTTTCACATCATGAACCCTACCATCAAATCAACTCTTCATCATGTCCTCTTAATCAAAATTGCTTTTGCAAATTATGGTTATTTGTTAATCCTCTATTTTAATCCAAATTCAAATTATAAATATGGGTTTCTCCCCATATTTAGAGAGGAAGAAATTCAGGTGAATGCTGTGAGATTTTAGTCATTTTATAATATCATTATTATTCTATCTGGGTGATAACACGTGGGATTTCCATGACATTCTGCTCATGATTTGGGTTCATGTAATGAGATTCATGTTGCACGCATCAGATCGGTAATCGTCTGCATATCGGTACCATCCAGGTTCGTTTATTTATCAATTTGTATGTCATTTTTTTGGATGCTATTGTACTATTATTCTTATCGCACGGGGGTTGACAGCCACCGAGGAAGTTAACGCTTCTTGGATCTGCTTTGTCAGGCATCCCTGCATTAAATTTCTAATCATTATTTTCCTAGTGTATGTGAGCTGCGGGTTTGCGGGATCACACCGAGGACTTCGATATCAACTTTGCACCCGTAGCATCCATCGTCATCTCCAAGGTATTAAGCCCTTATATACTTGACGTGGTTTTGTGTTTCTTGATTACTCGTACACTCATCTGGATAGGAACCTAGAAACACAGATCAACGGCATCCCGACGAGATGAATAGATGGCCACAAAAGTGTACTTAGGATGAAAATATGGTGGTAGATAGATTGGATGGATAAGATGAGACAATAAACTGGATGATATCGCATGAGATGGGTATGATAAGATTGGATGAGGTAAATAATATAATGTCAAGAATGAAGAGGAAGTAACTTGATGGTACACCAATCTTAAAGTGAAGTCCCCCAACATCAAGGGAGTTATTGGATGGATAAGATGTGAGGAATATGCGAGAGGATCAATAACGAGGGGAAGATACTCCCCAACGAAAGAGACTATATTAATTTGGGAAACTTAGATGTAGATGAGATAGTGGATGTTGAAGGAAATTGGATGGGATCATTAGAAGGGATGTCGATGATAACTTTGGATTGGATAGCTGGTTGGGGATGATAGTGGTGATTGGAAAGGAAAACAATGTCGATGAACAAGGGAGGACCCTCTTTAGGAGGAATAATATGCGGAGGAGAGATGATAAAGGATGATGTGGATAAAGGAGGAGACTTAGAAAATTCGATGGATGGGGATGCAGAAATAAGAATTGGATTGGGCTGTGGTGGATGGAGAAGAAAGATCCCTTGGATGAGAGATTCATCATCCTCAATAATATCACGGTTGATGTTTTGGAGGGCCTTACAATTCTTAGTGTCATGACCCACGGGTATGATGGTAGGAATAAATGAGATTGCGGTCAAACCATGATGGTTTCTTACTATGAGGATCAAAGGCTTTGATAGGAGGAAGTGTGATGGCAGATATTTGAAGCAATTATTAAAAGACCTCCGCATATGATTCAACCAAAGTGTTAGGATATGCCTTGCCTTGATGAGGAGTTTTAGATTTAGAAGAATAAGTGGATGTTTGAGATGTGGATGTGCAAGCTATCTTGGATGTTGAGGGTTGGGTCCTAGTGTTGTGAGGTTTTGAGGTTTTGATCTAGGTTTAGTGATGGTCGGGCGTTCTAGAAGAAGAAGTGTTGGATGATTTTGGTTTGGGTTGATTGATCGATTGTGATGTTTTGGATGAAGGGGCTAGTCCTATGAGAGATGGATGTGGTCCTAAGATAGATGATGTGGCATCAAATTGCTTGATATTCATCCATGACCTTTCCCATTCTGAACCGCCACCCAACCAAAGTGGTGGTCACGGCTCTTCGGAGGACACAACCCATAATTTGGAAAGGCTATAAATACATGTTTGTAGAAGAGAATAGGATCATGAAGCATGAAAGCAAGTGAGCAAGAAGTTCTTAGTGTTGGAATTGTGTTTTGTAGAAGAAAGGAGTGTTGAGACAAAGAAAACAAGTAATTGGGAGGAAGTGTGAGATATTATCTACTTCTCTTTCATACTTATTGTAAATTTTGTACTTGTTATTTTGAATTGGCCAATAAAAGTGGGAAGAAAGAGAAATTTCCCTTCCGACTAGTTTTCCTCCTCTGGAGGTTTCCAGGATAAAACTTGTTGGTGTTTATGAGCTTAAATTCTTTCCTTTCCTATAATTGTGGATTCTAAGCATAAGCATAATTCATTCACTAGCTATCTCTGTCATTTTCTAATAGAAAGTAGAACAAAAGCATTTAATTTGTGATTATGTGGATAATTCCAAAGTTGAAGAGTTTACAGATCATTTTGGTATCAGAGCTAACAAGTATCCAGGATTGTGGTATTCATTCTTGGATTTATATGATAGTGACATGAGATCTAAAGGTGAAGAGGCTTTACCTTGCGATCCAGAAATTTCTACAAAGAAGTGGAAACAGAGAATTTAGGGGACAAATGGAGGAAGAGAACTTGGTCCATAGAATCGAGATGCTGGAGACCATGATGGATAGGATGTTTAGAAGGAAAGAAGAACTTGTAGATTTGCAGAAGACAACTTCTGTCAAGCAAGACTCCATGGACTCAGTGGTTGGGGCTTAGCTGAAAAGTTTGGCATAGGAAGGAGCCACCATGAGGAAAGTTATGGGGAAGAGCATGAAGAAGAGACTTCAAATGCAAGAGAAAAGGTAAAATCTGATCATACTCCTTTTAAAGTTGAGACAAAAGTTGAGATTAAAAGCTTTGAAGGACAAGTAGATGCAGAGTTGCTTGATAAATGGTTAAAATAGTTAGAAGTCTACTTTAGCATCCATAATGTCACTGAGGCACAGAGGATCACCTTTGCACGTCTCAAAATGGAGGGACACACTCTGGTTTGGTGGGAAACCCATCTAACCACTTGTGAAAAGAAGAAGCGTCCTATTGTGAAATCTTGGCAAGAATTTAAAGAATTACTTAGAGCTAACTTCTATCCTATTGGCCAAGGTGACCAAATGATTAAATGGCGTAGTATTTTAGACAAGGAAGTGGTCAAAGTGTGTAGGACTATACTACGGAGTTTTGGAGGTAGCCATGTTGCTAAACATGGACTTGGAGGATGAGGATATTTTGACTAAGTACTTGGGAGGACTTCACACTCACCTTCGAAGAAAATTCATCTCCACAAAGCCCAAAGATCTCAACGAGGTGTGTGTGCAAGCATACTACATAGATGATGAAAAGAAGCAAGGAGAAGTAGAGCCAAGGGCAAAGCAGTCGACAAATCAGCAGAAAAAAGAGTATGGGCAAACAAGTAACAAGGGTAAGTGGAAAGGGAAAGGTAAACAAGCTGCCACTACTTTAAATACTTGTAAAGATCCCAAGAATTTTGCAAGAATTGTGATATCAATGGTCATATTGATGCTACATGTTGGAAGTTGCATCCGGATTTACATCGAAGAACCGAACCAAGGACTCAAAGAAGTCCATGACATTATAAAAATAAAAGGGAGGTGGAAATGAAGATGACTCGATGTAGATGAAAGGCTTGGATGTATGGCCACCAACATGGACAACTAGGAAGAGGAGATGAGTAGACTATTCCAGATCAAAATCCAGATCAAGAGAACTAAGGTAAATGCTTTGGTTGATACCGGTTCTCAATCTAACTTGATTTCTGAAGTAGTTGTAAAGAAGCTTGGTCTTGAGACTTATGAGCATCCACACCCTTATCCTTTGGGTTGGGTGAAGAAGGGTGTTGAAATTTAGGTAACAAGAAGATGTAAGGTCAAGTTTGGGATAAATTCCTAGTATATTGATGTTTTGGAAGCTGACGTTATTCCACTTGATGCTTTTGATGTTGTATTCGGGAGTCCTTACTTGTATATTAGGGATGCTATATTTATGAGAAGGGAAAACCGGTACAAGATGGGTCAAGGATGGGATCAGCTACAACATCCGGGCACACTAGCGTAAGACACGAGGTTACTATGGTGAGTGCTAACCAAGAAAAATGACTTATTCAGGAAAATCATAATCAATTTTGTTTACTTTTGTTAAAGGATAAACAAGATGGGGTAGAAGTTTTAGAGATTTCTAACTAGGAAAGCATGATTTGGATAGTATTATTCTAGTCTTTTTAGGAAGTATTTCAGGCTCCCAGTGGGTTACCACCAAAATGGGAAGTAGAGCATGAGATTCAGCTATTGCAGAGTCCCTCTATCGAACATCGGGTTGTATAGGCAATCCTTGCTTGAGAGTACTGAAGTAAAGAAACAACTCCAGGAACTACTAGACCAAGGGGTGATACGTCGAGCACCTCACCATGTGGTTCACCTATTGTGATGGTGCCAAAGAAGGATGGTTCTTGGAGAATGTGCATCGACTACCATGCTTTGAACAAGATCACCATAAAGAACAAATATCCACTTCCCCGCATAGATGATCTCTTGGACCAGCTTCACATGCCAAATTCTTCATGAAGTTGGATCTCAAGTCAGGTTATCACCAATTTAGAATGAAGGAGGAGGATATATGGAAGATTTCCTTTAAAACAAAACAAGGGTTTGTATGAATGGTTAGTACTTCCTTTTGGGTTATGTAATGCACCCGCTACATTTATGAGATTGATGAATGATGTATTGTGGGATTTCATAGATTCATGTGTCATTGTATATCTAGATGATATCTTGATTTTTAGTGCCACATGGGAAGAACATCTAACTCATTTACAACAAGTCTTGCAAGTTCTCAGGGAGAAACAACTACTTTGTAATATGAAGAAATGTGAATTTTCCAAACAATCACTTGTCTATCTTGGGCATGTGGTTGGAGGAGGAGAGCTATGAGTGGATCCAAAGAAGGTGGAAGCCATCACTAATTGGCCAACACCAATAGGAGCCACAAAGACTAGGAGTTTTGTGGGAGCAATACAATACATGCGGAAGTTCATTTCGGGCTTCTCATGATTGCAACACCTCTACACATAGTGCCACTAAAAGAGTAAGGGTTTTGAATGGGGTAAGGAACAAGAAAAATCCTTTGAGTTATTGAAATACAAGATTAGTCATGCTCAGTACTTTCTCTTCCTAATTTGCAGTAGCCTTTTGAAGTAGAGACAGATGCCAGTGATTATGCTATGGGCGCAATGTTGCTTGAGGGAGGTAAACCGTATGTTATCATTCTGAAACTTTCACTTCATAGTTAAAGGATATTCAATATATGATAAGGAAATGTATGCACTAGTTTAGGAAATTAAAAAATGGAAGCATTATTTGTTGGGTAAAGAAACTATTGTGCACACTGACCACAAACCTCTCTAGTATTTTTTGAACATGAGTCTAAATTGCAGCAGAGGGAAAGGCACTCTAAATGGATGGGGTTCCTTGAGCAGTTCCATTGGTGATCAAATACAAGAAGGGTAGTACAAATTTGGTGGCAGACATGTTGTCTAGGCCGCCCACACAGGAGAAGTTTTCTGTTTGGCCACTATCTCTCAGATCGAGCCCTTCACGAAGGAAGCTTACGGAGAGGCATATGCCCAGGATAGAGACTTTGGGGTGACATTTCAGCAATTGCAATCCCAAGGGACTGAAAGGACAAGGATTGAAGATTGTTATCTCAAGGATGGGCTGCTCTACCGATGGGGAAGCTTTGTGTGCCTAAAGAAGAAAGACTTCTATTGATGAGGGAAGCACATACCTCGAAAGTAGCGGGACATTTGGTGTTGGTAAGACCCTAGCCCACTTGTAAAGGTACGTGTATTGGCCCAATATGCAAGAAGAAGTATCAAAATTTATACGTGGATGTAAACTTTGTTGTACCAACAAGCCTAAGACTAGGAAGGAGGGTTTGTATATGCCTTTTCCAGTACCTACTCATCCGTGGGAGGACATTTCTATGGATTTTGTAGGAGGATTACCTATGTCTAAACATGGCCATGACTATCTCTATGTTGTTGTTGATAGATTCAGTAAGATGTGTATTCTTATGGCATGTAAAAATACAAGTAAAAGCACATGAGGCAAAAGATCTTTTCTTTGCTAATGTATGGGTGCATTTTGGTTTGCCAAAGTCTATTTTTTACACAGAGGATTCTAGGTTCTTGGGGAAGTTTTGGACTACTTTGTGGGACAAGATGGATACCAGGTTACAGAGGAGCACAACTTTCCATCCACACATCAGATGGACAGATAGAGGTGGTGAACAGGACTTTGGTACAGTTGATCAGAGGGTATAACAACAAATACCCAAGGACTTGGGATGAGTCCTTAGCCTACATTCAACATTCCTATAACTGGGTAGTACACACATCCACTATGAAGTCACCGTTTGAAGCATGCTTGGGATATCTACCTACAAATCCGTTGGACATAGTAGTTGGGAAGCTAGGATGAGGAGGAGACACGAGACACAAAGGTGACTAGAGAAAACAAATTCATTGAGAGGATCTGGAAAATCCATCTCAAAGTCAAAGAACAACTAGAGAAATCTCAAGCCAAGTACAAAGCTAGGCATGATCAGCATAAGAGAGAACATAAGCTTCATGTTGGAGATAGAGTTTGGCTTTACTTGAGCAAGGAGAGACTACAAGGTCAAGCATGAAAGCTCAAGCCACTATGATATGGGCCCTTCACCATATTGGAGTAGGTTGGAGAAAATGCTTTTGACTTGATTTGCCATCATTTATGAGGATGTACTCTGTAGTAAATTGTGAGAACTTGCACCTATATGAGCCATCCATGCTAGATGAAGATGAAGGACTATAATTTCTACCTTCCATTGAGGATTACATCTTGGACTCATGAGGTGAATTGGAGGAGGATGTAGTGCTTGTAACAGAAGGTCAGAGAGACTAGGAGAGGTCCGCAGGAGTCTTGGCAGATTGGACTAAAAGGAAAGACACCAAGGTAGGCCCGGTGGTACTCAAAGGAGAAAGTGAGGGAATTATTTCCTCATCTACTCCCCCACTAAGCTTTTGTGGGACCAAAATCCTCCTAAGTAGGGGAGGTGTGATCCATAGGGATCTAAAAAATGACTCTACTTCATCAAAAATCAATCAGCATGAAGAAGAAGGAAAAAAAACACGGAGGTTCTATCTTTTTAGTAACAAGACCGCCCTCTA
Organism: Taxus wallichiana var. yunnanensis; assembly: GCA_018340775.1. Taxonomy (NCBI): domain Eukaryota; kingdom Viridiplantae; phylum Streptophyta; class Pinopsida; order Cupressales; family Taxaceae; genus Taxus; species Taxus wallichiana. The sequence goes on from CM031236.1 coordinate 175,648,263, forward strand.
TGCAGAGCGGTGGTTATAACCACCCCAACCAAGGGCGGAGTATTGGGACCCGGCCGGTCTGCATTAGGTGGTGGTCTGGCTCTTTCGGATAGAAAATAAAAATATGAAAATGAACAACCCAAAATTTGGAAGGTTTTTGTGTCTCTTCTCCTCCATGACCTTTCCCATTCTCTAGTGCATGGGAGGACATGAGAAAGGCTATAAATACATGTTTGTAGAAGAGAATAGGATCATGAAGCATGAAAGCAAGTGAGCAAGAAGTTCTTAGTGTTGGAATTGTGTTTTGTAGAAGAAAGGAGTGTTGAGATAGAAAACAAGTAATTGGGAGGAAGTGTGAGATATTATCTACTTCTCTTTCATACTTATTGTAAATTTTGTACTTGTTATTTTGAATTGGCCAATAAAAGTGGGAAGAAAGAGTTTATGAGCTTAAAATTTCCCTTCGTGGATTTTAGGCATAAACATAATTTTTCCTCCTCTCTGAGGTTTCGAAAGGATAAAATTTTGTTGGTGTTTATGAGCTTAAATTCTTTCCTTTGGGTGGTGTAGGTTATGGATGGATTCTAAGCATAAGCATGAAATTCATTCACTAGCATAAATGTTTCTCTACCATTGATATTTTATAAAGGCTTAGATATAGTAGGTTAGGGTATGCTAGATGCAAATGAAGTGGTGAGAGAGTACAAGTAAAATTTGATGTGGATGTGGTAAAGGTAGGAATAGATATAGATGTAGGACAAGTGGTAGAATTTGATATAAGTGTGATAGTCATGGGTATGATTAGTGTAGATATGGGAATAGGTGTTGAATAAGGGGTGGGAATAATGTCTAATGTAGGTGTTAATGGTGTGAGCATTTGGTAGTTGAGATGTAGAAGGGGTGGCTTGATTTTTTGGTGGTTGATTAGGAAAATGTTTCTAAACATGTCGAGGGGTTGGCTAGGTGAAGTGGTGGAGTTGTCTATTTGGATATCCCCCTGATTTATAAGTTGTTGGATGCAATCTTTGAAGGAATGAAACTTCTCAATGTCGTGACCTCGAATTGATGATATTTACAATAGTGGCCCTTGTGATACCAAGTGGGCTTGGGTCGTGAGTCATCCACGGGTCATATGGGAGGAATTTGGATGAAGTGGACTACCATCAACTTGTCAAATACCGAACTATAGGATTCCCCCAAGGGGGTATAGTTAAGAGATGGTCTAAAATCTCTTTATGAAGACTCGTGTGAGAGGTAGATGTGGATGAAGATTGAACCATGATGGTATTGGTGGAATTTTTAGACTTATTGCTATGTGTAGTGGGTTTGATGAACTTGGTCTTGGGCTTGTTTGATCAAAGCTTGAGTTGGCCTTCCTTAAGGGTGCGAGTTTCAAGTTTGTGAGCCATAGTGAAGGCTTCTTCAAATGTCTAAAATGATTAGATTTGTAGGGTGGATGAGATATGCTTTGCACAAGAGCATGAAAATAATTTAGTGATCTCTGTTTGTGGAAGGGTAAATGATAATTGATTAACAATACCACACCATCGTGTGATGAAATTTGCGATAGAATCATCGTCGAATTATTGAATGGAGTATAAGTCTGTAATGGTGATCTTGCGCACAATGTTGATTGAAAAGTGTTCTAAGAAGAGCTACACAAGTTGGGTAAGTGAAAATATTTAATGTATGAAAATACCACTGTACCAATCCAATATTGGACCATCAAGGACATAGGGAAGGTGCAAAGCATGATGTCCCGATTATGTGCTAAAAGATAACACACATGCCTAAATGCATGAAGATGTTGTTGAGGATATTCCTGACTATTAAACTTGGTGAATTTGGGAAACTCCTAGTGAGAAGGATAAGGTTTGATTGGGAATAATGGATGGATAGGTTCATTGCAAATTTGTTCATAAGATAATGTGACCTTGGGTCCTAAGGTAGTGGCCTCAAGGCTAGCCAACCTAATCATCAAGGCATGCATGGGGTCATTTGAAGCGGTTGGATGGTATTGTGATTGTGTGACATGGGAAGTAGCTTGATAAGGTGGTTGATAGGCTTGTGGATGAATGGATGTTTGAGTATTTATTTGATGAGGATGAATATAAGTCATGGGTTGAGATTGGATAAGTTACTACAATGGTTGATGTTGAGAAATAGGGACGTGATGTGATTGTTGAGATTGGGTAGGTTTTTGAGGTATATGATGAGTGGGGATATGAGTGTTTATGGGTTGAGATTGTTGGATATATGATGGGTAGGAATGTAAGTGTTAAGAGGTTGAGATGGTTGGATAGGCATACTAGTGACAATATCGGATGGAATAGAGATAGAGTTGATATGAGTGTCGTGTGTGGAATGGGATCCACCAATTGAATGGATTGATAGGATTGAAATATTGTGGGAGATTTACAGAATAAGTAGTCATAAAGGGTGATAGAAGGAGGTCCAAGAGTCTCTAAAGGAACAAGAGATGGGGGTGTAGCTGGTCTAGAAAGGTTGGATTGATGAGAGATATGGGGGGATAATTTTGTATGATATGGTCCTCATGAAGCATGACCATGGAGACAAGGGGTTGGGCAACTGAAGCTGTGGTCTCAAGTTTAGAATCTTATTGGGAAATATCATTAGAGGAAGGGATGTCATTGGATGGAGTGGATTTTTATGTTGTCTCAACTTGAGAAAGGGTGAAAATAGGCATGAAATAGGTGAACATTTGTTTATGTAATTTGTTAACAAAAAAATCAAGCAACAAGTTTTTTATCATCATGATTAATTAGAAGATGTGAAAAAGATAAAAGTGGATAACGAAGGTACCTAAGAAATGGCAAAGTCTATGGCTGGTTTTAGGTAGTTTTGGCTGTGGAGTCCTTGATATACCCAAAGGTACGTGACACCAAAATATGTATAGAGTTTATGACGTGGATAGAACACCGCGACACTTTCCTATTGGGTGATGAAATCCCAATCAGTTCTACTGGTAGGAAATGTCTCGATGTGTGAATTGATTTGTGATTTTAGTTGTGTGTGATAGAGTGTGAGATGTAACCAATTAAACCCCTACTTATACTAGATTTACAAGAAAACATGAAATTTTTTTCTTTTAAGCCCAAATCCGGATGTGAACTTTCAATGAGACAAGCACACAAAGAAGGGAAAATGCGATGCAAAAAGGAGAAAATAAGATAGGAAGGAGAATACCTAGAGAGCACTTTTCCTTTTTATCTGATCTTTAAGATGAAGCAAGTGAAGATAAAGAAATCCGAAGCCCAACACAAACAAGTAAAAAGTAGACTCTCTACCTACAATGTTAGTGGAAGATAGAAGAAATATTGAAAATGAAATGAAATAAAAATGTAAAAGACTCACCTAAATGGGTGGTCCCACCGGACGTGCTAGGATGTTGATCGATTTTCTCTTTTTGTTTAGATTAGTGAAGTAGATACTAAAGAAAACCAAACAACTCCAAAATGCAAGGGTTTAAGGTACCTTGATGTATGATGGATGCAAATGGATGGGCACAAAGTAGATGACCTCACTGCAAACTCGATGAACCTGCAAAACAAGGATAACTAAGAGGAAAATGGATTAGATGGTAGATGAGGGGGATGGTCGAAAAATTTGGTTCCAAGAAGTGTTAACTTCCTTAGTGGATGTCAACCCCCATATATAAAGGATATGATAAAAGAAATGATAATGGAAAAGATAATATGCAGAATCTAAGGCACACAGAAACTAAAAATACGAGTAAATGTAAGGCACATACAAATTTGATCTAGATTACTATAAAATAAAGTATACCTAGTTGGGTCAATGGGGACTCGAGATGCATAAGGCGAGGTTGGCGACGGCCTAAGAGGATGGATCTTGACAACAAGCTAGAAATGTAAATCTGGTAGGATTTGAATGTAAATAAGATAATCACAAAGGCATGAGAACACCGAAAGTAACATTCGAGAGGAAGATGTAAGACAGAAACAAAAAGGATGCAAAAAGACAGAGATTTGAATGGATTAGATGGAAACAAGAATTGGGTTGACGACGATTGGGAAATTTGGGTTGGCGATGACCTGGAGACAGTAGGAGAATCTGGACTAAGAAATAGGTAAGATGACGGATTTGAGATTTGGGAACAAAAACATAACAGAGTAACACACTAATGAGGATCTAACAGATAGAATAGGTTACGACATAGAGCTTGGTCGACGATAACTTGGATGGAGTGATGATGACTTGGGAAGTGTAAGACAAGGCCAAGGATGGATAAGCTATATGGACAACTTGCAGATAGAATCACTAAAAGAGGAAGTCAAGTGAGGCTCGATGGTATTGAACTGAATAACATTAGTACGAAAGATAATAACAATAATAAGAAATGATAGCATAAACCAACACAAAGTAAGGATAAAATTCCTAAAGTCTCCACAAGAGATGCAAGACAAGCTCAAATGGACTCTAAGAAGGTTGACACAACTGCAAGGATGCTCAAGCTCGAAGATAAGTTCACACAGTGCAAGAAAACTCTGATTATGCCTTGTTTTGAAAGGGGGAAACTAGCTTTATAGGGTCGACGGTGACCGGGTGGGTCACCGCCAATTGCGGGGAACCGTCCCTTTGGATGGTGGATGAGTGATTTATTTGAGATATGGGGATTTTATGGATTAGGATGAGTGTTTTAAAGCATATATGTGGGTTAGGGTTTCTAGGGAAGTGATATGGGTAGGTGGGAGATAAATATGGATTAAATAAAAGCTAGAAAAAGCATAGGGATATGGAACTAGGTAGTTAGGGATGATAAACAACCTAGGGAGGAGAAATGAAAGCTAATTAGAGGTAATTAGCTAATGAGATGAGGATTAGAAAATGATTAAATGAATATTAATTAAAAATTAAAGTTGATAGGTTAATAGATAGGAAAGGTGAGAATTAAAATATGAATTAGGATTAAAATAAAGGGGGTCTAGATAGGACCATGGTGAAAGAAGCGAACACAAACAACAAGGGTAGCGATACCAAATTTTGGTGTCTATAGAATCAAACACATCCCATGAAATGCTCTTAACCATCATCATACATATCAACAAATGAAAGCAACATCCATATAATACAATCATATCTAATCCATATAACATTCATCCCGACAAAATTAAATCATCACATTCACACAACTGTATTGCATTTAAATCTCATCACTACTATAACCATCATCATATCTAAATCTATTTATAACTCATACAAAACATCACATGAAATCATGAAAACACATTTACACATCCATATATCTAAAAAACCATATACACACACATCCAAGTCAATGTACATCTAAAAATGGTGGGCTCTTTGGCCCATACAAAAATATAATGTAAAATGTACATTAAATAATCCAGATCCACCATCACGATCCCTCATGAGCTCTCACGATACTCCTCGTGCTAGCGGTAGGGATTTGTTGAGATGTCAATTCCGACTTACTAAGTGATTTGAGTATCGTGGCACCTCTGGGAGTCTCTCTGCCCCCAAACCCTCGTAATACTAGATCTCTGCAATCATAACTTGATATCAATTTAGGCACATTATATTTGACGGCCTTATCTCTCCATTATATGCCCCTACTCCTGGCCCCACCACCCCTACTCCCGATATTCTTGGCCTTGATACTACCAAAGGTGTACTTATTGTCACTCAAAACCTCTCCCTCAAGAGCTCACACTACTAGCGGTACCAATCCTACCCTAGCTCTATCTCTAAATCCACCACCGCTCATCCCTCTCCCCCAGTGCTGCACCAACCTCACCAACTCGTCCTCCAAGACTGTCACTTGTGAATCTCTCTCAAATAATCCATGCCTCAACCTCTCCACCCCGCCCATGTCATAACTAGCTCATCCTCCAATCCACCCCGACCCGCCCCTTGGCCTCCTCTCTCATCTCCACATCCTTCTTTCCCGCTCCCATTGTACCCTCATGACCATATATCCTTGAGCTATCATCGCCCATGCCACACACACGAGTGTCATCACGATATCATAAATATCAGCCGATGCCACATCCTCCTCCACCATCTACCGAATATCTCTCATTTGTGTTATTGATAGCTTAATATCTCCATTAACTCTCCTATAAAAATAGGATTACCTAGTACATCCTGTACTAGACCAAATTATCTCCGCACCCACCCAAAATGTACCACCTCGATCATTTCTACCCATCGCCCCCACATCCATCTCTCTTGATGCATCATACAAAATTCATCTCTCTCTCCCAACCATGTAGGGAAGCGTATGTATGGCCTCTAAATAACATCATCAACCCCCATGCTATCCAACAACTCCACACAACACTCCAGACTTTGGGATACTACATCTTAGGAAAAATATCTCTGTCATTTCATGAATGTAACTTATTAAAATTTTATTACCACCGAACCATAGAGACCTTGTGGTCAAATCACTATGATGTGCTCATAAGGCCAACACTATAACAAAAAGTTCACATCTAACCCAAATATCCTCCTTGTGGACCACTCACACAACTCCCTATAAATATGTGCTAGTAGAGCTGGACCCCAAGAAAAAGCATTCGATACCCTACCATATCTGCCATAACCCTAGTCAATGACCATAGAAATCTCCCCCCGAATATGGTAAAGCATAACAACCGATCTCCCCACCATAATCATAGTGAAAGCACCCTAAAATTTACAAAGCAAAGTGCATGACTAACTAAGGAAGGCTAACACCATTGCCACCTCTAGTCAAGGCTCTAAGTCTAGGAATGTAACACTAAAGATAAAAGCTTAATGGAATGTTAACTAACATGAATATAATTCAAAATCTAGCTAATCATGCCTACTAATATATTGAATTGCTAAACTAACAAAGACCTAAATAGATCTAAGAGGGCAATCAAATTGGTATGGTTGCTACTCCAAACAAGGTGAAATGGCCTCTCCAAATGACTACATGGTCATTTTGGATATCCATCTACTAACCCCATTGAAGACTTTAGGCAAGGATTGAGCTTGGCTATAAATCATATTTCTTATATGAGATGCAAATCAAAGCATGGTGTAAAGTATTAAGGTATGAGGTGAGTCCTTTTTATAGTTTTCACTTTGAGGAAAACTAGTATTTTGGTGCATGTGGGACTAAAAGCACAAATTAGATTATAATTTCTAATCATGATTAAGCTTTGTTAATCACAATTAGTGAATTAACAAGTGATTAAGATGTGATGAGCCTTAATCAACCACTTAGGGTCAACTAGGAGGCTAGGATAAGCTTTTGAAGCTTGCTTGAGACGTTGTGGAGGAAAGTGGGGTGATTTTGAGTGGTTAGAAGAGGGTTTTGAGCCAATAGTAGGTATATTGACCAGAATAAGGAAAAATAGGCTTAATTAGCTAATAATCGCTAATTGTTTGTTTTGAAGAGGATTTTGACTTACGATTCGTCAGTAAAGTGGCATCCTGAATGCGAAAGGGATTAGGCAATCAAAAATGTGTTGTTAATTGGCCAAAGTGGTAAGAAACATTAGTTAATTAGTGGAAATCACTAATTATAATGGAATTGGTAAGAATGAGAGTGATTTGTGTGTGTTTGGAAATAAAATTGCAAAAATAGAATATAGGTGTCTACATTTGCCCCTGTTTGAGGTGAAGTAAGTAACTTCTCTTCAAATATAGTAGACAAACATAAACATGTAAATTTTGAAGAAGAAAAATTATAGAATGAGGGATGCCCCCTCGAGTGTTGATGGGGTGATAGAAGAAGTCAATCGACGATCGAAAATATGATCAAAATGGATAGAAGAAATAGGATAAAACGGGCACAAAACCTTTGGTTGTTTAGAAGGAATAAGGATAGGGATAAACATGGTTGTTTATTACCCCAAGTGATTTGGAAGAAAAATTAGTAGTGATAATAAATGATAATGGAGAATATAGGACAAGCCCAATCTTTGCATCCAACCTTTCAATAAGAAACTTTGTTGTATCATTTTTCCCCTAGATCTACATCATCAGCCTTTATTGAAATAAACAAAAGTGTAAGATAACATGAAAAGCTAAATTACTAACATTTGTTCATTGCTATGTAACTCCATGCAACATACATAATGCAATGTAATATGATAAAGTACCCTAAAATTTACAAAGAAAATTGCATGACTAACTAAGGAAGGCTAACACCATTGCCACCTATAGCCAAGGCTCTAAGTCTAGGAATGTAACACTAAAGATAAAAGCTTAATGGAATGTTAACTAACATGAATATAATTCAAAATCTAGCTAATCATGCCTACTAATATATTGAATTGCTAAACTAACAAAGACCTAAATAGATCTAAGAGGGAAATCAAATTGGTATGGTTGCTACTCCAAACAAGGTGAAATGGCCTCTCCAAATGACTACATGGTCATTTTAGATATCCATCTACTAACCCCATTGAAGACTTTAGGCAAGGATTGAGCTTGGCTATAAATCATATTTCTTATATGAGGTGCAAACCAAAGCATGGTGTATGAGGTGACTCATTTTTATAGTTTTCACTTTGAGAAAAACTAGCATTTTGGTGCATGTGGGACTAAAAGCACAAATTAGATTAGAATTTATAATCATGATTAAGATTTTCTAATCAAAATTAGTGAATTAACAAGTGATTATGATGTGATGAGCCTTAATCAACCACTTAGGGTCAACTAGGAGGTTAGAATAAGATTTTGAAGCTTACTGAGATGTTGTGGAGGAAAGTGGGGTAATTTTGAGTGGTTAGAAGAGGATTTTGAGCCAATAGTAGGGTATTGAGCTGGTCACCTCACCCACCAGTCGAGCTAAGTTAAACTTGGCACAAGACACATCAGCCAACATGTTGATTGGGAAAAGTTTTTAAGGTTTAATTGAATGATCCCTGACCGTTAGATAGTGGAGAAATGGTCGCATACTACTATTTAGAAGGTTCTTGAGTGAAGAAATTAATAATTAACCCCCATCTTTTGGCCATCTTGTTTTATTTTATTTCATCATTTCCAACTGTTACACCCATATACCCAACCAACTTCTATCATCCCGTGTCATTTTATCCTCAATTGGGGCACCCAGATTAATACTAGGGAAGACATTAGAGCTTTGGTCCCATTAGGAGTGCCCCAGTCCTTTTTGCACTTTCCCATCACTTTTTGGGATCTTTCTAGCTGTTTGAGATCTTTATCTTTCTTGTGCTTGGCCATTTCTAGGTTTATTACGAAATTAGATCAAGAGAACCCTATAAATTTAAAGTTATGAGACCATAATGATGGACCTAGCATCATTCATTACTATCAAACATCTAGAACTCGCATCCATCTATTGTATTGGAGATCACTTGCATCCACATAGCTCCATCACAAAGCACAAGGCTATGACATTTACATCACACTTCATAGGGGGAGGGATTCTATTTTATTTCATGCACACATTATATTACATTTTCTACACATAGTTATTTCTTGTTACTTCACAAAGTGCGACGACACAAGAGAAACCTAGGGCATGTTCACACACACTTACACATAGAACTACATCGGAGTCTGAGATGTAGTGCAATGCTCAATTAGTAAGTCCACCATTGTGGCAGCTGAGGTCAGTCTAACCCCTTCATATGCATTTTTATTTTTTAGGGTTTGATGCTTGTTTTGGGGTCTTGCAGGTATTTATTTCATCTTGGATTATTGGTGACATCTGGAACAAGACAACAAAGTTGATGCGACAGCAACGAGGGTTTCAGACCATCTACCAAACCAGTGAAGATCAATTTCAGAGATTTTACATAGACCAGGGCACCTAAATTATAGACAGAGCACCCGTAGGCACACCAGTCCCTCTCTAGAACTCCATTCCAACTAGATTCTCCAGATCCATCCTTTTTGGGACTTCTACATAGTTGTTCCTGCTTCCATATTTTCCAATCATCACTGTGACACTGTCTTGCGAGCATCTTCTATTTAGTGAGTTCTTTCATTTTCCTTCTTGCACATTAGGGTTAGCATTTCCTTTTGCATAGTTAGATCATTTACATACTTTCTTTACTACATTTATTTACTTTATTACAATTGTTCATAGCTTAGATTAATTATCCCCATACTACATAGTTAATTTTAGTTAATCATTTTGGTGAACCCAACTCGATCATTCACTTTTCTTCATTCCTAGGGTCAAGTCATCATGAATATCTCAATCAATGACTACTTGCTTGCAAATCCTGATTTATTACATAGAGTACAACATTTTCTTGCTACTACTCGCATTTGTGCGTTGACATGCATCCTAATTTGGTTTATCAAGCATTTTTTGATGCATTTTCTTCACACCTAGTTTTCAAGTCTAACCTTCCTACTGATGTTCACACTTTTGATAATGACCCACCTTTGCATATCATATCTCGCATTCATAATGTAGTTGTTAAGCGTACTTTGATTGATAATGGATTTGATCTTAACTTGTGCCCCATGTCATTCCCCAAAGTTTTAGGTATTTCCGCTCATGATGCTAGTCCATCTAGTATTTCACCGGGTGTTTATGATGGTTTTGTCTATTTATGTCTTGGTCACATTATATTACCTATCACCTTTGTTGGTCCCAATATTGTCCACACTATCTTCTTTGTTGTTGACTTCCCAGTCTCTTACAATTTTCTATTAGGTAGACCATGGCCTCATGTTATGCGGTTCGTTTGCCTCTACCGTCCATCATTGTGTTAAGTTCTTACATGAAGGTATTGAACATAGTATTCTTCGTGACCATGATCCATTGAAATATTGTGATTGGGCTCTTAATACTGGTCTTCCTATTCCACACATAAATATTATAGATGAGCCACAACCTATCAAATAATTACCTCACTTACCACCACTTGACAGTGCCATTTATGTGATAGATGCAGTTTCTCCTTTGCCACCTATCACCACTACTCATAGGATTCCTTATCAAGGGTCTATCCAATCTATGGATGTCACTCTATCACCTACACCATTGCATGTTTCACCTACATTAGCATGCCCACCATTCACTTGCACACACTTCATGAATAATTCATACTGGGAGAATATTCCATTTGATACTACTTGTGATGAAACTATTTTCACACATGAGGGTCTGACTCGATTAGGTTTTGATTTTGAGGACCTATATCCTGCACCACATGCTCCTTATATTTCTTATGGATTTATTCACATTACTACCACTTATGGGTTATGTGTCTTTCATCTTACGATCTATCTATCACGCACTCCTCGTTCTTCTTCTCTCATATTAGGGAAATCATAGCTTGATTATATTGGGGGCATTTTAGACCCTGGACATATAGACATTTCGTTCCCTATGCCTTTTGGACGAATCTTCATTTGCAATAGCTCTTTCCTAGGTCATACACAAAATCTTACTCATTGGTATGCACACGGTTGTCCACTTCCTCCATTCACCAATGAGGAATATGTTATGGATATGTACAACTTACGCCTTAATGGCTCATTACGCGATCAATTGGATACTATTTCTTATCAAGTCACCAATGATTATCCATTCGACTATGATCTTGAGAGTGATGATCTCCTAGATGAAATTACATGATAGCCTCCTTCATCACACACACATTGGGGGCATAGTATTTACATCCCCCTCTCTTATCATCATATCATCATAGGCACATTTCTTATCTTCGCATTATCATTCATTTACATCCTTACATAGTGTTATATCATACTCCTAGCATTTGCACATACCTTTCCTTAGCATCGTTATTCATACCTCCTATCATCATGTGTTATCATCATCACATACATAGAATAACCGACCTTTGTTATTCACTATCATTGGTCCATTTACTCATTCATATACACTTGGGGGAATAGTAGCTCACCCCCCCCCTCATCACATTAACATCATAGACATATCCCTCATTCTTACATTATCATTGCTACATAGTACTACATCACATTCTTAGTATTTTTGCATACATCATTATAACATTTACTCATATCTCATCTTTTCATTATTCAACTTCATAACTTACCAATATTCTTTCGTACTTTGGCATCGTCATTACTCGATGACACACTCTTGTGCTTTGGTTCACACTTGACTGTTGAGGGCTTACTACACATGAACCCGACACACTACCCTCATTCCTACATTATGTGTCATACACCATACATTATACAATTTTTCTATAACATTTTGGAATTTGTGCATTTCTACATCATATATCATGCTAGTCGTCATTATCCATACACCATTATCTATGTGTCTTACATCTTACACTATTTATTCTACATAATACATTATTATTTTTTCTACATACTTTACATAAAATTAATTTACACTATGCATTTTCCCACATAGTATCATCTTACATACTACATTATTAGTCCATCTACATACATACCATTTTCCACATTATACGCCTCTTGCATTTACATTATACATACCACGTTCTATTCACTTGAATTTTTACACATATCTTACATTTGCATTCTACACAACATGTCTTTACATATTCTACTTATCATATAGTTGTATTTTATAGTTACATATACTACATTGTCTTCTACATGCTACACTCACTACCCGATGACACACTTTAGTTCCTCGGTCCATACTCGACTGCCAAGGGTTTACAAATCAAATGGACCTTATACTCATCACACGTTTACTATTCGACCTTTCATCATGTGACATTCCTAGGCTAGTGACATATGATTTAGGCTAAATCATCACCTATTCTATCATTTTGTAGTGGTATACACTTTAAGTTACATCACCACTCCCTCTTTTCATTTTGTAGTGATATACACTTACGGATAAATTATCACTCACCCATTCATCTTATAGTGATATACACTTAAGATAAATCATCACCTATATGTTCATTTGGTCGTGATATATGCTTTGGCTATAGGGTTCACACACACATCATCGCTAGGTCGCATCTTGTCACTACACATACACATACACGCGTTAGACACCACACACAATTCACCCATTTCCCGATGATGCACTCTCATTTATGTTTCATTCTTGACAGCTGAGGGGAAAAAATAATGAACCTCACTTCATACACTTCCATTCACTTGGGGGCACACGTCCCTATAAATTCATATTTCATTCCATTCCATCCATCCACAACATACTGCATATTAGGGTTGTTTTTATTCTTGCTTACTTTTGCTTGTTCATGCTCACTTTATTACACATTGTAGTTAGATTACTTGTATGTTATTTATCTATATCATCCACATAGATGCATTCACATGTTTTTCTAGTTGTGATCACAAATACAAGTCTCTTTCACACACCATGGATGCTCACCTTCTACCCTTCTTACATAGGTCACTAGGGGCATCCACATTAATCTCTTATAGGTGTTATTGTTTCATTTTGTGCTTAGCACTTTATATTACTTGGATCTACATGCTCTTGACATACTAGTTATCTTTCTAACATGCTAATGGGTGCTTCATGTGCAACATTTTTTATGCAGGGATATTTTTTTCCATAATTGTTTGCTACATTGTCACCTATTGTTTCTTTATCATATGCGGGCCTTGCCCTTTGTTTGAGTGTGCACACTTGTTTATTATTTTTGGCCATGATGGCCGTACGTGTCTTACAACATCAAGAGTGATGTCCCATGTTTTTAGCCCACTTTGTGTGGCTAAATTTGTCTTCTTGCTTTTTTACATTACTTGCTTTGCTTGGTAGATTTTGAACTATTTTCTTAGCTTATACACATTGTTTTCCATATGCATCCATGTTTACACATGTATTTGTCTAGCCTTATTGTTTGTGCGTGCCTTGGTTTTTACTAAGCACTTTACTAGGTTACAACATACATGAGGTTTGTCCTCTTTTGGCACCTCATTTCTCCTATCAGCGACATCGGATGCACCCCCAAACAAGGGGGCATCATTTGGGGTTTTTTAACATACTAACAAAAAGATTCTACATCGGTTTGGTTCGATTATATACAACGCGTGGGTTCGGAGACCAGTCTACGAACCCCATACACAACGAATTTTACAGAACACGGTGTCCTTATCATTCGGGAGAGCGATTTATGAGGATTGGAGGTTATAGTGGGTGTGTCTCTCTACACTACTTCATAAAGTGGTGTCAGATCACCCAAAAAACTAGGACATACAATGATCTCTACACACACATTCAGGGAAGCAATTAAAGGTTGGAGGACACAGAGAATTTCCTCCCTATACTTCTTTAGCCTATGGCGCGAGATCACCCAAAAACTCGTAGTACATGATATCCTTCTACACTCTCTTTCTCGACATGGATTAGGTGCACATGTTCCATTTACATTTGTGTATTTTACATTTACATGCTTTCATATACATGCGTCTTTTACATTGCATTTTTACACATACATACATACATATTTGACTACTTGATCATTTTCTCCTTGCAGTTCATCCGTATGAGAAACAAGTAGTCAAATGGGGGCAAACAACAACAACACCAATGACATCAACAATACTTCACGACAACACACACTTTACTAACCATGCTGGTACATCACACACCGCAAAAACTACACATACGTTTCACCCTAGGTTCACTCTCATCACTTATTATTTGCACATTTTTATCTTTAGTTTCCATGCTCCTCCATCTTTTTTTCATTCCATGCTTTGTCTAGTCCTTCTACACACTTATACTACACTCTTCATGGACATTAGGTACACATATATATCTACTTTATGTTACCAAGCTTTCTTCTCACCAACATAAAGTTGGGGCAAAATGTAGTCACAAAATCATGCAATTTAGACATTTTTTATCCTAGTCTCATACTACTATTTAGAAGGTTCTTGAGTGAAGGAAGTACTAATTAACCCCTGTCATTTGGCCATCTTGTTTTGTTTTATTTCATCATTACCAAACTCTTGCACCCATATGCCCAGTCAGATTCTGTCATCCCACATCATTTTACCCCTCGATCTGGGCCCAGATTAGTCTTGGGCACTGTGGGTGCCCTGGTCCCACCAGGGGCGCCCGGTCCTTTTTGCACTTTCCCGCCACTTTTGGGCTCTTTCTAGCTGTTTGAGATCTTTATCTTTCTTATGGTCGGACATTTCAGGGGTTAATTATGAAATTAGATCAAGAGAACCCTATCAATATAAAGTTATGAGACCATAATGAGGGACCTAACATCATTCATTACTATCACTCATCTAGATCTACATCCATTTATTGTCTTGGAGATCACTTGCATCCATATAGCTCCGTCAACAAGCACAAGGCTAAGACATTTGCATCACACTTCATAGGGGGAGGGATTCTATTCTATTTCATGCACACATTTGATTACGTTTTCTACACATAGTTATTGCTTGCTACTTCACAAAGTGTGACAGACGCAAGAGAAACCTAGGGAATATTCACACACACTTTAACATAGAACTACATCGGGTCTGAGATGTATTGCACTGCTTAGTTAGTAGTCCACCATTGTGGCATTTGAGGTCAGTTCGACCCCTTCATATGCATTTTTAGTTTTTAGGGTTTGATGCTTATTTTGGGGTCTTGCAGGTATTTCTTTCATCTTGGATTATTGGCGAAATCGACACGGGACAACAAAGTCGATGTGACATGAAACGAGGGTTTCAAACCATTTTCCGAACCAACGAAGATCAATTTCATTAATTTTGCACAGACCAGGGTGCCCAAATTGTAAACTAGAACGCCCGTAGGCGCCCTAGTCCCTCTCTAGGCACTCCAATCCAGATAGATTCTCCTGATCCATCCTTTTTGGGACTTCGCAGTTGATTGTTCCTACTTCCGGATTTTCCAGGTGATCACTGTGACACTGTCTTCATGAGCATCTTATATTTAGCGAGTTCTTTCCTCTTCCTTCCTACACATTAGGGTTAGCATTTCCTTTTGCATAGTTAGATAATTTACATACTTTATTTACTACATTTATTGACTTTATTACAGAGTTGTTCATATCTTAGATTAACTATCCCCATACTACATAGTTAGTTAATTTTAGTTAATCACCTAGTTCATACATGTTTCTAATCCTTACAAATATATTAAGTTCAATGTTGACCAACCTCTAGAATTTACATTTGTTTTCAAACATGGTTGTTTCCATTTTGAAACCACATTTCCTTTTCATCACATCATAGATGATGCTATATGAGAGGATGGATATGTAATTCCCCTCATATTAAACCTAATATTCCATTGTTGATGATCAACTATTCACCATTATTAAGGTGTTTGGTTATTATTTTGTCCTAATATTTTGTGTTTAACATCTCTAGTTGGTCATTATGGGTGGTTTTTCCATCTTGACCCATCTCTGTGAGGGAATGTTTAATCACATTTTCTTGGGCATATACTTGGGATAATAGTGAAAGGTAAAGGGTACATCCAACTAGAGTACTTGATATCAAAACATCAAAACCGTACACCTTCATTCTAGGTATTAAAAATGATATTTTTTCTATATATTCTAGTTATTTTATTTTAAATTATGAAGATACACATTCCTCTTGTAATTTCTTATAGGATATTCCACACAAGGAAAGGTCCTCATGTTCATTCATTTGTTCAAACACTTTGTGATAATTTGTTTAATTTATTATTTCATGATTTTCTATTTGACCTTTAACCTTCTTCTAGTTGTAAATACTTTCAAACATACATTAGTGGCCACACCCCTTCCTTCAATGCCTTCATTATATTAGGCTAGACCCACTATAAACATAATTTATTACTAATATAATAAGAGTTCTATTTTTGTGTTAGACAATTTTGGCGAGTTTGTCGATGAGTGTGCTAGAAATGTGCAATTTGATAATTCCACATATGTACTTTTCCCAATAATATTGATTTGTAAATGAGACAAGAAATTATCAACTAGTGATGTAAATGATTGTATGGACCCACATGGAAATGAATAAAACAAATCAAGTCCACACTTCTACAAGAATATTGGAAATAACCTAGTTAAAATTGTCATCACAAGCTTATTTGTGAAGAAGGAAGAGTGAAATGATATACAAAATTGAGAAGGGTCTCCTTTTCAATATATAACATGAATCTAGAAGAACTTAAATCAAATGGAAATGGATAATAAAGTATGTCATGAGATAAATATTTTATGAGTATATCACTAGAATGAAGATAATTTGAACCTTGCATAGGTATAAGAGAGGAAATTGACATAAAATGAGTCACAAGTGGATGAAAAACATAGGAGATACTAAAGAAACCATAGATGGTAGGGCTTGAGGAAATTGGGAATTTTTTTGAATAGATAACATTTGATATGACACATAAGCATTCAAGAGGTTTGGAGGAATAACATAAAGGCACATAGTAAAATCATTGGTATCATTTACTAGTATATCATTTTGAGAAGAATAAGGGGTAAAAATATGTTCGCAAACAAATTCTATTGTTACGTTCATAATTACGAGAGATATCAATATGATTTTGTAAATTATGTTTCTTAATATTGGAAATGGGTGCATCTTTAATTTTCTTTTCTTGATCAACTTCATAATTATAATATGTATCATTTAGATTCCAATATTCCTCTAGAAGAGCTATGCTATTCACATAATGAACATGACAATAAGAATCTAACTCCATGTTATCCTTTTTTAGGGTATTCTAATGTTGTATCGAGGAAGAAATAGGTTTTGCATATCCAAAACTCGAATCCATATTGCTTTATCTTACTTTGTGTTAGGATAACACCTTTTACTTACTTTTAGTCTTCTCATATCAACCATGACATTCCATAATCATGAGGGCTTGTACAAATATGATCATACTTTGATTACATTGTATCTAACGAACAAACCGTTATAAGCACACCCCATTTTGGGATATAAAACAAGATCTAGGGTTAAGAGATTGGAACAAACCGAGACGTAGAAAAATAAATTATAGTGTCAAATAAGTGAGATCTAACACTAGAGGAAAATAAAGCATTTGAGACAATGCAAGTTCATGAAATGTAAGTTCATAAAATGTAGAGGTAGAAATTGTTTATTCATACACAATTATACTAAACTAATCAAAACACATTGCAATCTAGTTTTGAGTAGATATAAAATAGTAAATCAAACTTAATTGCATAAAAGAGGGTTATTTAGGCCATATGAAAATATGAAACAATTAAATTGTTGGTAACATTAGTTTTACTTTTAATACATTGGACAACAAAAATTGGAGATAATCATTAGTGATAGGTGGAAAAGACATGTCCAAATAGAAAGATAAATCAACCACCATAAGACATGACCCAAAAAATTGACCGACTAGAATTAAAGTGGCTATGAAATTGGTCAACCAAAATTGTAATGGGTACAAAAATAAGCTTCGCAACAAGATACTAAATTGATTCTTCAAATAGGATTATCTAGTATTGGTCATGAAAACCCTCGCTCACTTTCTTTGGGTTTGTCATGAACCACTTGAATCTATTCCTTTTAGTGAAAACCCTAATCCTACTTCAAATTCTTGTAAAACCCATAAAATAGGAGATGCCAATGGGGGCTTATTTTATCCCTCTATTATCATAAAGTCACTCATATCTTGACATTATCACTATCGAGTGCTTGATGAAGGTCAACTATCAATACGGTGAATGCAAATACTCAACATTTGACTTTCAATGTGTGAAACATAACTTGAAATTTCTAGAATGATATCTAAATGCTTGAATTTAGCTTTTGGCATGGGGATCCTCTTGTAAACAATAATTATACAAGTTCAATATGACTTGTGGAACACATTTTTACTACAAATTAAGTGTGTTAGTAATTTTATTTTTTATTGTCTAAGTGTAATAATGCACTTGTGTATTTATAGGCTTCTTTATTTCAAATAATAACCATATTAATGTGCAAAATAGACGAAAGATCCAATTTTATCTTCAAAAGGGCCTACAAAACAAATTATCATTTCTTTCCTCTACGAAGAAAATGATTAAAATAACAAAAAGCTTGTGGAGAAGAGGCAAAGCTAGAGATATAATAGAATCCATAAAAGAGGAGATGGGCCACATGAATAAAAATAAGAAATGTTGATGAAAGCATTCACGAGTATAAAAGCATTTCATTTAATATATATAATTAAAAAAAGGATAAAAGGCGAAAATATTAAAGAGTGTTGCCGATATGTAAATTATAAATGTAAAAGTAACTTAACATCTCATACAAATAAAATATCCCGCTGATTCCACCCTAGATAAAATATAATACTCACTTATCCTATAAAATGGTGTTTGCATTTAGAACTGTTTTTAAAATTCAAAAAAAGAAAGATTGATATTAATTTCCCCTCAGAAGCTATGTGAGGATTCTCTGCATATAGGGCAGGTAGCACTGCGTCTAAGCCATGGATCTATGCAAGCAACATGGTATACATGCTTACAATCCATTAACATACGCAGATTTTCCTTTTCTCTGTAATCATCAAGGCATATTGAGCAACTCCTGTCCTGGAGATGGGCAAGAGCTTCATGTTTATTGCTGTATAATATGGTGGGATGCAAATCCATTACAGTTGTTTCCACCACAGAAATATCCAGTGCTGTTGTTGCAGAAGGAGGCGGCGGCGACCGTGGCGGCGGTGGAGGCGGTGGCAGAGGAGGATTCTGGTGCTCCCTGATGCATCTGAGACAGACAAAGAAGAGTGCAACCATGAGCAGTGCAAGTCCCACTGCTATGCATATTTCATAACCAAAGGCATCTGAACCAAGATAATGTTTATGCCTGAATGCAGAAGAATTGGCGGCACTGCTGCTCATACTGCTGTTCATGGTTTACTATATTATCAGAACTCTTGTTGTGAATAAATACAATGTAGGTATATGTCGATATGGAAGAAGCTACATCCATGTTCACATCAATAAAACATAGAATAAAACAATGAATTGGGAAGAGGCCAAATTTGGAAGGAATCTGTTGCTATAGAAAACGAGATCACCATTTGTACACGGTAATAGGAGGAGACCACCGTGGCATAATATTTCACGTAAGTTTCAGCTTTGGCTGTTTAGGGTGACAAGATAGGTCATTTTATCATCTCCTCATTATTAATGTAAAACACATTGTCTCGTTGATAAGTTGTGTATATTCTCTCTATTTATTATATAGAAGCAGTTTTTGCTCGTAATTTGCACATATTTTTCACATTTGATGATGATTATTATTATATTGTTATAAAATGAAATTGTTTCCTGCATTTTTGAATTTTTTTTAATGGGTCCTCTAGAAGTTGTGATGAAACTCTTTGCAGTCAATTATGTGCCACTCATAGTTGGTTTTGTTCATGATGAAGGATCCTCATATGACAAATATACTAGTGGTCGCTCCTAGAGGAGCAAGGTTACGCCGTTAATGTGTTGGTAAGAATTGGACTGTAATGTAAGGTATCAATTTAATGCTTGTAATTTTGTAGAGTTACATAAAATGCAGTGGGCAAGATGATGGTGGTTGTGGGTGGAATGTATTTTCAAATGCCAAATGACCAAATTTAGGTGTCTACACAAAACAACCAATGTAATACAACTACATTTTTACAATTTCCTATTTTAAAGACGTATTCATATCCATATGTTATTTGTAGGTTTTGCAGGTATATTCTTGTTGCTTTAAGAGCATAATGTTTTATATTCACTTATGAAAGTTAGTAGGTGAATGACTATTTATAGTTATAGGCCTGAATAAGAATAGTTTGTACAGTGGGGCATGCGTTATTTATCGATGACGAGGGTTACTTATTTTATGTGTGTCTGTGTTTTTTTATACAAGAGGTGATTGAGGTTTTTCTATCATGTTTATTGGGTTAATTTTATTGTAAAAAGGAATATGGGAATGGGTTGTCCAGTTATTTAAGTTTGGTTGTGTTGAGTATATGTAAGTTGGTTTGATGAGTCGTATTTATTTCATGAAGCTTGTAATTGAGATGGGGGATAAAGTGACATTTAATAATGAAGGTTGAGAGCTTTACGTGTCTGTAAAGGAAATGGGCAGGGTTAGGTATGAGTAGTCACGTAAAGAAGGGTAAGTGGCGTAGTGTATGACTTGAGGATGGTAATTGACACTTTGGGCTACGTTGGTATGAGAGGTGCTTTACAACACTTTTCTTTTGTGATTTATTGAGGAAGGTTGTTTGTGGGTGGGGTTTAGTAGAAAACATGGGTGGTTGTGGTAAATGTTGGAATCATACATAGAGGTGTAGTGATGTAGTGAAGGTAGAGTAAACAAATACAAACCCTTAGTTTTTAGGTATTGCTTTGAATGAATTGAACATGTTTAGGTAAGATGATGCTTTAGTGGGGTAGTTTTTGTTAGTTTAGAAATTAAAAAAGTTTGAAAACCATATACTTTTGTGTGTGCTCTTTGTATAGTTTCGGATATGTACATGTGAAGGGGGGGAGTGGTTTACATTGGTGGTTGCTCGTTATCCAAGTGGGTGGGGTTATAGTATGGTGTGTATAATTATTCGCTAAGGATGTGGATGTTATCTTCGCTTGCAATGGCTGCTTGTTGTACGGTCTGTTGTGCTTGTTTTAATTTCTGTTGTGTTGCCCACAGATAAGGTGACAAAAATTTGGCTACATACAGTTATCAGTAGTTTCAGTAACATGGGATAGGTTTCATGTGCACCAATATATCGGACATAAATTGTTTCTGAAAGCAATTTGTTGTACGTTGTGCTTGCAAGTTTTTCAAGTGTTGTTCTCTTTGTGATTCCAACTAACATGTGGTGGTATGTTATATATAGTTTAAATATAAAACATAGTTATCTTATGTAAGCAAATATTATTAAAAATGGGAATTTACAGGCATGAGAAAGAGGTAAAACGTGGTGTGTAAGCTATGTAGACATGAAAAGTTTAGGAGCAAAGAAGACAAGGATTGCTTGAAGCAGTTTTATATAGAGTAGACTAAAAACATTCGTAACACCAAACACGTTTTGCTCTCATCATCTCGATGGAAATGTTATGATCAAATATAAATTTGGTTATTTCTTAGGGTGTTTCATATTTATTACGGAAATAGGGAATGCTTTGGGAGAAACTAAGCATTTGTTTGATCTCATCAACGCAACTCAGATTAGGCATTGGGAAGAACTTGTTAGGGCTTGGAGACCTCAAATAACATGTGTGCTTCTTCAATATTACACAGATTGTTGACATAGGAAATTAAAATTTGAATGTTTTGAATTTGTGCACAAACATGCAAGTTAAACATTGATTGCCAAGTAATGATTGAGTGCATTTGTTTACATTTTCTGTAAGTCATTCACATGTGTTCAGTAAGCGTACATATTTTGTATGTGTGAGAAATATACACTTTCTATTATTGTTTGATGGATGTCCATACCCTATTGTAAAGCTGCCAATTTGAGGAGGCATATGGAAAAGGCATTTCTTTGAACAATGTCACGACATGTGAAGAAAATTATTTTTCCTGCAACTAGTCCACATGCCTTGTGCTTTTGCATAGATTATATATAGTTAAAATTATAAAACTTAGTTATCTTATATAAACAAATCTTATAAAAGGAAATGGGAATTTACAAGCATGAGAAGGAGCTAAGTCATCAACAAATTCTGATTTGATAGTCACTGATAATTTGAAATTCCAAGCCTTTTTTTCAATTTATAAGGTATGCAGAAATGAAAAGTTCAACAACAAAGAAGACAAGGATTGCTTGGAACTTTTTTTTATTGAATACACTAAAAACATGCATAACACCAAACACGTTTTGCTCACATCAGCTCCAGGAAAATGTAATGGTCAAATATAAATTTTCTTATTTATTAGGGTTTTATATATTTATTTGAAAAATGGGGAATGCCCTAAAAACTAAGTATTTGTTTTCTCTTATCAACTCTGGTCAGATTCAGATTTATAAAAAACTTGCAAGGGGTTGGAGACCTCAAATAGCATGTGTGCTCCTTCAAAATTGCACAGAGTGTTGACATAGATAGTTTAAATTTGAATGTTTTGAATTTCTGGATTAAGACGCGAGTTATAAATTGATTTGCAAGTAATGACAGAGTGAATTTGTTTACATTTTATGCATACAGTTCGCATGACCTCAGTACGCATACATATTTTGTACATATGAGAAATATTTGCTTTTTAAAAGGTACTTCTATGAACAATATCAATAGTTGACAAGAAAAGCAGGATATGTTGTCGGTGGGTGCAATGAATAAGTTGTGCATGCTCAAGAGCGGGAACGCCCGTCCAAGACCAGCACTAAGGTGAGTGACATGCTAAGGGGCTCATATCCAGGTTTGTTCTTCGCACAGTTAAAGCATAACATTGAAGCTTTGTTATGTGAAGAATTTTATCTAAAACTTATTCTGGAGCAGGCTACTTAATTTCTATTCTACTGTTGAGTTGAAGCAAAATCGTTTTTAGAGAAAAAACAACTCTAATTAATAAAAGAAAGCCCTGATACATCAAGATAGATCAATTTAATTCTCTCACCTGAATTTAACCCAGAACAAAAATACAATGCAAATCAAAACTGAGGATATCACCTTGCCGAGGATGGGCACCGCAACACCAAGGCATGCCACGCATGCTTGAAAGGAAAATGGGGGGCTAGGAAAACCTGTATCCGTAAAAAAATTATAACAATGGAATTTTGGAATCATTTAGAGACTCAACTTCCAATAAGCTTGCCAAGCCATGGACGGTGAGAAGAATTATTAAGCCCTGTTTAAACTCCACACAATTTCCTGATAAAATTAGCACCACTTCTGCTTACAAACTATTGTTGAAATTAGGACGCAACGATTCTATAGTAGGGCATTCGAAGAAGCTCACTGAAGAACCTCATGTGGCTGACACTCTCGAGAATTTTGCGACTGCAGATTATGTTTATTCAATTTTCGAGAGGTCTAGTTTGGATGCTCATTACACCAACTATGAAGTGCTTCTCACCTATCCTCTCTCGAGGTCTCTATCTCTATCCCTTCTTCGGGGGGAAGCCCTTGATCTTAAGTTGAAGGAGTAGCTTGTAGAGAGCGACAGGCAGGTCAAAGCTGGTCACGCCACATAAAAAGCGTAATCCCTGTAAATGGGATTCAAGTGATAAAATATCAGAGGCTAGGATGTAAACTTTGTGGAGAGACCTAATTTGCAAAATCAACAACTTTGGGCAATTGGCGGTGTGGAGGCTGCAAAAGAATTGCCCTTAGCTACACAACCTTGGGATGCTGAGCACAATCCTAAGGGCATTTTAAAAGTTGTTGATATAGATGCAGATGGAAGGGAAATGTGTCGGACTCGCTCCAAGGAAGGATAGTTACCAACATTGCCTTCCAAGTATTCAGACTCTGTGTTGCAGCCATGGAAGAAAGTTACAATTATTACTTCCACTTAGCTCTGAAACTTCTTGGCAGTAGTTTAGGATTTTAGACTGATTAAGAAATTACGATTGTTCCCTATCTCTTAAAAGACATTTTTTGATACTGGGAATGGGCATGTAGGAAGGTGAATGGGAATTTGGATGGTGGCTGTGAGCAATAGTGTATGAATTTCATGTAAGCAGCTAAAATTGGGCATTACGTTTAGAGAGATATGTATATCTATCTATATAGGTCCCAAGGCAAGGGGATATGGCAATTTAGAGGGCCTATCGCCTATCTATCTTGACCATATTAAGCACTTGCAATTCGTGAAAATTATCTATACATCTTGTATGACGCATGAGCTAATGCCCATTGCAATCATTATGCCTCTTTATCAAGGACATTTGAGTTTCATAGTGATTCCCAAGTATGTTTTAGTTTCCACTAATTCTCAATAATACAGCTTGCGGAGGATGCCAAAACAGCAGGTGCTTCACGTCAAGGCGTTCTATCAAGGTATCTTGTCACAAATTACCTCAAAAATTAAAGTGCACTCTCAAAGGATTGAAATGCTTCTTGCAGCCTACATATTAAAAGGTTTTTCTCAAGCAGAACTATATCATGAGCTGATAGGTGGTACTGCTTGTAACTCCAAAAGCACATGTTTCGACCTTCTTTCCAAATTTCACTTACTTGGAAGGCTACCCTGTGGTTTGAAGGATACAATAAAGGGAAAACAGATTAAGATGATACAAATTTTCATGATGATAATGTGTTTTATTGCAGATTTTGGAAACAACATGTTGTAGGATACCGAATTTTCATTTGAATACAAATTAGTTGGTATCATTGAGATTTTTTCATCATAATATTTCTCCTGGTTTATACCTCATTTTCAAGCTGACTGCCCAAGTTCTATTTGTTTTCCTTGACCAGGCCTATCTTACAAGCTACAGCTGCTAGACACAATAATTAAATCTTTAATCCCTCTGGTTATTCATGGGTCTGAGAGTTGAACATCGAAATTATGTCATTGAAATGTCAGATTTTTTTATTTTCCGAATTTGTAAAACTATTTCCACAGTTTCTAACAGCTCATATTTATAGTCTTGTATATCCATTGTCAATTTGTATACTAAGCAAATTATTTCCTCTAGTTTTGAGCAGGCTTTCAGAAATTCATATTTTCTTTCTTGGACAGAGTCATGTTTTTGAAATACTTATAAATGCTATTGTCCAAATAATTGAAGGGAATCTATGCAGTGGGTTTTCCTGTTTTTTCATGATGTTTTGTCTTTCAAATACAAAAATGAAATAGCCAAAAACGACAACCACACATATGGATGCCAAGAAGAATGTACCTGAAAGCATTTTCCTACCCCACATGTTCCATGAAGTACTTAAGAATTTGAAATCTACATTGGAACTCTGATTAGCTCTAAAACTACCAGGAATTGCAATACATATAATGTTATCTTCTTATAGGTAAAATCGTGACACTTGATGCATTACCTTCCTTTCACATTGAACTCTGAATCCAAAAGAAAGAAACCGGCACCTTCTGCATTGCCATCTTTGTTACCCATACATGAGATTAAAATATCCCCAGATGCAAGGCAGTGAGCAGTATGTGGAAATGCCAAATTTGTTTTGACCAAGATAGTCTCTGGATCAATGGTTTTGTGAAGGACTGGTGCTCTTGGATTTTCTCCTGTATCAACAATATAGACACGAGATGATCTGTGCATAAAATTTTAGGTTATTCATAAATCCAGCAGGTTCCAGCTTATATATCATGCATGTAAAGAAACATTCTGCATCATTGAAACCAGGTTCAGATAAGAAATGCCTGTGGAAACGGGAAAACAGAAATCAAATTATCACAGAAAGTAGCACAAAGTGGCTAAACAGCTATAACAGGATACTATAGCTTTTCCCTGACTAATGGAAAATAGTCATCATGGTGATGACTTATAAAATAATCCATAAAAAGTTAGGTTGTGATAATAACACATTGATAATAATTATGAGAGGAAGAAGGTTTATAAGGCAAAAAGAAAAAAGAAAAACAGATGCAAAAGTTTTGCAAATGGGAAAGAGGCTAAAGGGTGAAAATCTCAAAGTAGAGGTGCCTTGAAAACAGAGAGGGGAATTCCATTTCTTCAATGTTTTGACAAATCTTCTAAAAAAAAGCTCTTCAATCAAGAAAATATATGGGAGCAATAATTGCATTGTAACCTGTAAGAAGCCACTTACAACAGAGACGGTAAAATGAGGTAACGCCTTTGAACAGAAGAATCCCCATGGCAAGAGCTACATGCATTCCATCCAGAGTGATGCAACTCATCACCCAGGTGAGTTACAGGCAGGCGATGCACTATCTTCGAATAAGAGGACGACTTCGGATCCACGTCTATCATAGCTAAGTAGTCGGGCTTTTCTCTTCCGGTACCTAAGCCAAAAGCAGTATCAAAAATTGATTAAAAAATCATAATTCAATCAGTATTTCGTTATGGAATCTCCTACATTTTCAAGAATGTTAAATAAAGCCCAAGCTATTGAGCAGAAAATTTCAATAATTAAAAACATGCAACCAGCATTAATTGTTGGAAGAAGGATGTGGGCCTAAATTTGGTGCCTAACTTGGAATTTTGACCTCCTTCCCTTAAATTTATTCTGCATAATCTGATGTATTCTAGCATCAAGCTGTAACCGTTAGCAGCTTCTGATGCAAAAATCAGCCGAAAAACCTACCCCTCCCCAGTGCCCACATGTCTGTTCTGTGGATTTTTTGCAAGTATAATGATTAAATAAGTAGTAAATAGTGTATGATTGAGGGAGATTCCTGTGGCTTTGAGATTACGCGCTCTTAAGGAGAGTAAACAGTTAAGTGGATTAAGGCTTATACCTCCTATAAGGCCTGTCACTGAGAAAAGGATGTCTACTCTGTCAGTCTCCAAGGATTTAATGAACTGGCAATCATTTTTTATATTCAGTGAGACTGGTGCATTGGGGAAACTGAGCATCTTCTTTTTCTGCTTTTTTGAGAAAAGTAACAAATCAATCTTAAAACAGGGTTACATGGAAGGTCTCTTCTTTAAAAAGCCAACACAGCTAACAAATGTTTTTTGTCATTGAGTCAACATCTTTGTTGATAACTTGATCTTGTGCAGCAGTTGAATAAATTATACGGTTAACTCAATTTCCGTCTTTTCCCTTGAATACACTTATGAAGATGCCAAGGAATAATAGAAACAGACACACCCAATAGAGTTACTGTACCACTGAGTTTTCGGTGACCATCAGAACAATCCTCGACAATAAAAGAAAAGAACATATATCCTGTAATTTCAAAGATTTGTGCTTTCACGATCCATAACATAAAATGAAGTTTTTGGATAAAATTATGTTAGAAATTTTTTTATCGACGTTTCTGATCATTTCACCTGATCCAACATCAGAATCATTAGTAACTTGTTAGCAATACCAAACAAACTGAAACTGAATATATATTCAAAAGCAAAACTAACTTTTAGTGTTATTCCTAAGTTGTTTATATGAATCTCCAGTGCAATGGAGAGTG
The DNA here is from genome assembly GCA_018340775.1 of Taxus wallichiana var. yunnanensis. Classification (NCBI taxonomy): domain Eukaryota; kingdom Viridiplantae; phylum Streptophyta; class Pinopsida; order Cupressales; family Taxaceae; genus Taxus; species Taxus wallichiana. Next base: position 175,676,217 of record CM031236.1, read on the forward strand.
TACACAAGATTTTCCAGTACTATATATTTGCTTCGGATTTTCGTCAGCAAAAGCCCCAACAACCATATCAATGCATCCAATTGAGTTGTCTGAAAATTTGACGTGTTCAATCTTCTATACATTTGTATCCATAAAACTTGTTCTCGTTATTATGGACTGTGGAAAAATCAAATCCCTCAATAGTTTTTCAAGTTACAAGCTTGCGACCAATAAAAACAAGAAGAGCCCATGGAACTAATCCTCATATGAAATCATATCCAAATTGTAAATAAGTTCGTATGCTCCAATACAAATGGGTATGTGAATAGAAAAGGACAAAACAAATATTTACACTTCAGCTTAAGAAAGCTGCAGAATTAAAAAAAAAGGAGGCCCAAAAAAAAAGAGTTGAAACTCAAGCTTGAGAACAGAAGAACAAAAGGAAATGTTGGAACGCATCCTTGCTCAAAGAAGAAGAAGAAAACTGATGTAGATCCATAAAAGAGGTCATTAGCTATTATTACAATTGTGGCATTATTCTTCTTTCAGTTGTTAGACCTACCTTCAAATTTTGTAATGGTTTGAAAAAAGGGAAGCAAAATTTTCAAAGGGAATGGTGAGTGCAGATAATTTTTTAGTTTATGTGTAGACAGAGTTGAAGGCCAAATGTCTATCAATGCATTACAGAGTTATAAAGAAGATATTGAAACATACTCGTGCTCCAAAATGCTTTCAGGTGATTTCTCTACCAAAAATTTGCGCACTTGTGGAAATCGTGTCTTCTTTATGATCTCTGTGACATCAAAATTCCTCCACATTTTCTTTTGGTAGATCATGCCAATAGGAAATCCTTCCAAGAATGTTATGCAATATAAAGGACATTTTTATAAATCACTTTGTAATGCTTCTCTGTACAGGGATTTTGGTAAATCATTGTAAGTAAATAGCAGACATGTCCTTGGGTTTCTGATTCAAAAATATACATCTATTAATAAAATTAATGGATTTCAATAAAACAAGATACGATGAAAAGAAATTGAAGCAATTGTTTAGACATGCATATATCGGCTGAAGCAGCAACATTGGGATTTTCGTTTCTTACCTTGTTCCTAAGGTATCCCATTAGCCCACGACCAACACAAGAGACTTTTAAATCCCGAACATGCTGTCTCAGATCACTACGCACCCAAACACACAGGAATATGCCAACCATCTGCTTGCTAGCCGACAAACAATAACCTGGCTAACTTGAATTCCATGAGCCCACATTTCTTTGAGGCATTTTATCAAACAGTTCACGTGCCTTATCTATGCTTCCACATTTGATGGATGTCCATACCCTGTTCCAAAGCTCCCATTTTGGCACAGGCAGGGAGGATGCTGACAAAGGTTGTGGAATTTGGCTTTACATCTGCCAATTGCAATTGCATGAATGTTTCTAAGTAATTATAACGCATTTTCAACAAATCCATTTTGGGCATATCCTGCAATCATTACTGTCCACGATACCACATTTTTTTGAGGCATTCTGTCGAACAGTTCACGTGCCTTGTCTACGGTTCCACATTTTGCATACATGTCTACCAGGACATTTGCAACCACATCTGACAAAATTCCTCTATCCTTTATGCTTTGATAAATGTCCATGAGAAAGGGTTGTGTGTAATAAGTTTGATGTAAATATTAAAAGCCCTCTGGTTAGACGGCTTGTAGATCCACTCGCAGAAATGCAGGCGCACCAAGTACGTGAAATTGGAGTCAACATAGAACACCCATGTCAGGTTGAAGATACCATTGACAGACGGATTTGACGTCATCGGAGTGCTGGAATTTTCCGTAATTGGACGGATAAAAATGGAGCCTCAGCCAGTGGTGCCCAGAGGAGACGGGAAAGGAGTATGCGGCCGAGGATGTGAATACGCGGGCGGTCATATAGGGGATGGTGCCGCAGTTCATCAGGATCAACACCACGGAGATGAAAGATGTGTTGCTAACTCAGAAGAGCCAAAAATAATGCAAAAGTGGGCCAAACTGATCTTGGCGAGGGTGGAACCGGAGCCCTCATTTGGAGAAGTTAACACAGAAAGGACGCTAAAGTAGCAGAGACTGATTGTTATTTTCACTCGGCCGTCGCGTCCATCCAGATCCGCTACGTAGTCCAGTTGTTATTCAGTGTACATCCGGGAGACTAAACTATTCTGCATCGGAACAGGGAAACAGGACGTGGGTGGAGATACAGCCAAAAGTAGCCACAAAGATCACCGAACAGACACGTACGCATTCACCTACAAGCAGATCAAGCAGGAGGCAAGGATGATAAGCACGTGAAGCTGCAGAGCGTAGTCGTTGCAGATCTAGTGCAGGGAAGCCACGCCTCCGGCGTAATTAGGGGAATTGAAATATTCCTTATCTTCTTCTCATAAGACATACCCAACACAATTATTAAGATACATTGTATTGTAATACAAAGAGAAGATCAAACTGTTTACACTAATGTTAAAATCTAGATCTATGATAATTTGTCTTAAATCTCAAAAATAAGACATATCCATTATAATCATTATGATACTAAGAGAAGAATAGATTGTTTATAAAAAGTAAATCTATTGTAGTTGTCTTAAATCTCAAAAAACCATAGTACTTTGAAATAAGAGTGAAAAGATTATACGCTGGGTACATTACTTTTCAAAGACTTTAGATATTTAGGTTTTTGGTGTTATCTTATGTTAATCTATAGAAATCAACGCAAATATGTTATTTAATTTTTTTAATGCACCCAAAACATATATGTGAGATTTTTTAAAAATGTTTTTAAGTTGTTGCAATGGTTTTCAATCTAATATATCACCCCACACTCAATGCACATAGTATAATAGTTACCATTAATGGAAAAATTATCCATTAACTCAAAAACAATATTATTTCCTCTCTTCATATGGCTAAATATAAACTCAATAAATACTTAAGAGGAGATCATGATATTCGTTACCAAATTATTGAAGGAAAAATAAAACCTGGAATGTGGATGCTTAATGTGAACCTTAGTAATAATATAAGTCCGAATACTATACTACCCTCAATTTATTCTAGGGCACTTTGTAAAGACATCTTTTCTAAAATTTGGTCCATTAATACATTTTTGGCATTATTAACACATATTTCTTCATTCGAACATTCTCTATTCAAATAGGTTGTCCACCTTCTCCATCTTAGCACTATAAGAACCACTTACAATCTATACAAGAGTCAAATTGCACCTAATAAACCCCGACCATTTCACTTTTGAGTTATGGATCCCAAAGGATGGTTTAATATCCTTTGAATAGATTCAACACTAAATTTATCAACCTTCTATGAACCTTTCTTTCCCTTTTACAAAAGTCCTAGTATTAAATGGGTAACCTATTACAATTAGTCTAGGAGAGATGTTAGAGTTGACTTGGGTGGGAAACTAATGAAAAGTATCATATTAAAATGATATCCCCTTAAACATATTTAAACGTGGGCATCATTTCACTCCTTCAATATTACGACTAATAAAGAGCACATCATTTCGTGATCATTTTTAAATCTTCCAAGAGCATTCGTAGATAATGAAAGAGTAAAATTATGAAGCATACAATGTCTCAAAGTGCATATTTCCAAGTGTCAAATAATAATAAAGGGATTCATGAATTTCAAATTGCATATTCTATTTAATAGTTGCATATCATTGTATGACTTGGGAGATATGCATACAGTTTGATACTTCTTCCCTATCATGGGGTTTGTTGAGGCTAGTCAAACCCTTTAGAAACTCAAATTTGGAAATCTATCCTTTCGCAATGTTGATGTTGACATAGCATGCTTGGATGTATGAATACACTCTCTTCACTCTTGCTTAACACACCTCGATAACTCTTGGTTGTGTTATTATCTTTGCACTCATCTTTGTCATCAGTTCCCGAGGTTTTATATCATTAAATGCAACTAAAGGCATCCTCCTTCGACCTAGAAAGCTAATTGTGTTTTTCCTTCCTAGTCAAAACTGTCCGTTTCGATTAGGATGTAGAATTAAATCTTAACCCTAGCATAGAGTTTTGGACCAACATGTATTATGTGCAAAATTTTAGTTGCATTGTCTTTATATGGTCTAATACTCCCTCTTGGTCGGCCTTTCACAACACAACAATCATAAAAATCCTATAAAATAATGCATTCATACCTCATTTAGGGTCCTGAAAATTTATATTCTCATTCTATTAAAACAAAGACTACATCGTCTCTCCAAAAGCAAGAAAATTAACCATTCCCACATATTTGAGCAAGTATAAAAATCAAGTTGAAGCATTGTCAAAGCATGATTGTCAAGTATGATTGCACTATGGTAGATATCACATGCTAGGAGAATGACGTGTGGTTTAATCCCTCTTCGAAGTAGTGGTGATGTCAATGGTGCACAACGGTACCCAAACCTATATAACTTTATTTTGCAGAACTCTATCTTGCACAAGGTTTGATAAGATTTACAAAGCCATTCAAAAGGAGAGCGAAGAAGACCGAAAGAGATCAAAAATCATTTTCAAACAGTGAAGCAAAAAGATACAAAGCTAGAATCCAAGTAGGTCCAAACCGTATGGAAGGTTGAGGACCGTACTGAATGGTTTTTGAGGTATAGTCTCGGGTGTCGGCTTTTAGCAACGAAGCACTTTTAGTCTCAAATCAACTGTCATCACACTCAAATCACCTAGAATCTCCCAAATAATAATAAAATCAACTAATTGCAATTTCTCCTTTGTGTTTTGATAGTTTCTAGATCAATAGTCACTTTGTAAAGTGTTATTCGATTTGGGAAATTAATGTTGGAAGTTAATTAAATTAGAATAGCCTCCTATTGCATTATTTCATCATTTTTATGTATGTTAGTTAAAACACATCTAAAATCTTAAAAGAGAATGAAATAGGATTAAATCAATTAAAAAGTGAAATCAAAACCAAAGAGTTAACCACTTTTAGGTGATTTTTTTATCAAGGTTGCACAACTAGGATTTAGACAAGGAGAATACATTTCAACTCTTTCAAAGGATATCATTGCGATATAGACCCAAAATACATGTTATCAAATGTAGGAGGACTTACACCAAAGAAATACCATCATTAGGTCATTCTATAATATATTTGTAGCCCATAAATAGGTTTGGCCTCAAAACAATCCAAGGAAGATAAATTTTCCTTCAAAAGTATCAAACACCTATGAAGATGTCTATAATGCATTTCTAGATTTCCATATTTTCCATGCATCTTGAAGACCACCTATAAAACATCCACATGGTATCCGAGATCGTATTTAAACATTTTTTTATCCAAATCGGGTTATTTTCTCTTACATGAGCATCTCTTTTACTATTTGAGAATCAATGAACTTTTATAGTTTATCAAATACATATAGTTCAAATATGATTAGGACAACTACTTATTAGTTTTTCAATTATTTTATTCCATTTTAGTTATTTTATGCCTTAAGGTACAAATTAATCAAAACATTTTGGTGAGCCTAATCCTTTATGAACACACAATCCTAGGGTTTTAGTTTTCCATATTAGAGTTTCTAATTTTGAGGCTGATTTTAGATTTAAAGGATTCATTAAAACATCTAAATGATATACACTTAGTTATTTTTGTACACTTGGTTCTTTTTCATGGATCTAAATGATATATGAAAAATTTAAAGGAAAATAACATTAATTATCATGTATTTCTAAGAAAATTTCAATGAATAATATATAAATTCACATGTTCAATGCAATGTTTATAAAAAGAACTACCTCATGATGTGGTACATGATTTACTCACATGTGATTGTAATGAGACACATTAACCAAAACTACGGTTGCTACTAATAATGAATGTCAATTACTTCCCAACACTACTTGAAGGAAGTTATATCTTATTGTTCCATTCACCACTCCTTATTTCTTATCTAAATGTAGAACAACCAATATGAATATGTTTCCCCTCCTAGAATCCAATTTTTATCCTAGTACATGAACTAGTAGCAATCACAACCCATTGAGGTAGACCTCAAAGTGAATCTAATCTCACTTGTGGATACAAACCAAAACACCCATTCTAATTTATGTCTATCACCCAAATTCATGGTACAAGAAACTAATGATTATGATTTCATAAAGGAAGACAAGAGTATTCATGCAAAATTTTCTATTCTAAGATTAATTACAAGGTACATCATCTACAAATATATACATCATGAGGCCTTTTATAACACTACAATTCCATGTAGTACTAAGATCACATAATTTTCCTTTATTATGACGTAGGGACATCTTAGGACTTAGAAAAACCCACACTAGAGAGGGAAGATGCATGCATAAATCAAAAGGAAGTGCGTGAGAAAAGACGAGGTAGTCCAAGAAAGTAGAGCATCCACATGAGAAGGGTTGCTAGAGTACACATGAAACAAGGTGCATCAAGAGAGAAGTAGAGGCTGGTGAAGGGTCTCAAGGAAGTAGAGCATGCAAGAGAGTGCGACAAGGAGGTGGAGTGCAATGGAGAATTTCATGAAAGGAGTTGTCTCGAAGGAAATTTGAGGAAACAAATAATGAGAGAACTATAAAGGAGTTGTGTGAGGAACAGAGCACCAAAGAAAAGAGGAGTATAAGATGAGATCTAGAGAAACATGCATTGAAGAGGTTTGTAAGAAGCTTCCAAGGAGGAAAATAATATAGCATAAGAGATGTGTGATAGGATGAAGGAATGAAGAATGGTAAAACGCTGACCTATGAGGAAACTAGTCAAAGAAAGAAGAGGCTATGAGAAGTAGGCCAACGAAATGAGGAGCGCTAGAGGAAGTGTTAAGGATGAAGAGAGGAATGGTGAGATTCACAAATTCTAGAGGCATTTGCATAGGAATTGCACATAAGGATAAAGGTGGCACAAAAAAATGAGTACATAAAACATGGACAAGGCCGAAGGAACATGATAAGAGAAGAAGAAAGGTGTGATAAAAGTGTCGGGATCTTGTAAAATGATGCAATGGTTTCCATAAAGGCAATAAAATGAGAAGCAACATGAGGAGGAAGCTGCGAAAAGGATTACACAAGACAACATAAGCATATAGAGTGTGAAGAATATGAAGGAGAGTGCATAAATAAGGAGAAAGGGAGGAAATAATTGTTAAGGCAAGGCACATAAGATATAGTTATCTATGGTGGAAACCAAGTGCAAGGGGGTGTAAGGATACATGGGAGAGAATATTTATCAAATACTAAAGGGGAAAAGTGAGCAAGTATACACCGACATAGAAAGGCGTGAAGAGAAGGATAATCGAAGAGCATGGGAGATGTGGAGAAAAAGGCATCGAATGAGGCCCAAGAAGATAAGGATACGATGAAAACCGGAGAAGGAAAAAGGATGAGCTTGGATGGTCACGTGGTTGATTGTGACCAAATGATGGGAAGGAAGATAAGGAGAATCCAACTACCATGAGACATGGCACACGGGGATTGGTTGAGATCGGATTGCATGGATAAGGACAATGAAGACACCGATTCAAATTTAAGTCCAAACAGAAGAATGGAGGAGCCATCTTAGAGGAGAGAGAAGTGGGAAATGAAGGATCACATGGCTATAAAATGCCAAAGAGACCATCGAGTTAGAGCTATTCAAACTGGTGTGAAAGTGAAGTGCAGTAAGGTGTGAGATGAGGTAGCCACTAAAAATATTGTGGAGAGTTAGTTGGCTAGAAGGACCAAGAAGAGGTTTGGATTAACCATGAAGTCAAAATAAGGGAGTGAGAAGGGACCTGTTTGAGTCCTGAAGGCGCTAGCATTTGTAGAACCCTATAAAGGGATGTACCCACTCCATTAAAGAGGAGAAGAGTATGCGTATGTGTATGGCCATTAGAAGTAATATAAGGAAAAAATAAATAGTTTTTGATCCATTATGTGACTGAAAATTGTAGGATCGAGGAGTACCGGTATATTTTCATCATCGTTAAGTGGTATCGAGCTGGTTTTTTCCTATGGGAAGTGAAAGAGAGGAAATAGCTAATAAAATTCAGAATGTGAGGTAATTAGCAAAAGAGTTGTGTTCTTTATCATAAAGGTTGTGGGTTGAAGACATATGAGATGTTGAGGAATGCAACAATGATAAGGAAGCAAGGTGAAGAACCGAAAAACCACTAAAATTGAGGAAGATGATACAAGAGTTCATGTTCTCCATTGTGTGAAAGTGGGTAGATAACACAGATAAAACATAGATAACATGAAGGAAGAAAGTTGTATTAGATGCGATACCTCCTGAATAATCTTGAGGAAATGATGAAGGAGCTTCAAGGACTCCAAGGGGTACAAGTCGACTAGAACATGCAAAATAAGACTGCTTTAGTGAAGATGGGTCTTGCGACCAAGGGTGTCAAGTAGGTGAAGAGAGAAAAGGAATCGAAAGGAGTCGAAGGCATAATGGAGTGAACACGCAAGGGATGCTTGAAGATAATCAAACGAAAACATTCGTGAAGGAATAACATAAGGTTTTGTGAGAGGGGCATAATAAAGAGAAATAACCCAGTGCGGGAGTACCTCCAAGAGAAAAGGGTTCAACTACAAGAGTACCATATGAAGATGTGTAAGTGGAGGCACATCAACCGACAACGCATGAGAGTACCACTCAAATGGAAGATGATGCTAAGGAAGATAGAGAGATGGTCGGTAGAGACCATGAGCACATGAAAACATGCACAAAGATGTGAGAGGATATTATGGTAATGAAATAAGAATAAAATAAAGAAGGTGTGCATGAGGAAGAGAAACACACAAAATACATAGGAGATGGATGAGGTGGCATCTTGCGTGAACAAGGAGTGGGGTCCACAAAAAGGGGTATAAGAGAGGAAACCCCAACAAGTGAACAAGGCGGGCAGGGTACACGAAGAGAAAAATCCAAGAGGAGTAGAGGAACACGAAGGTAGAGATATACATGTAAATGGGAGTACCATTATAGGAGAAGTTGTCATCGAGAAAGGTGGGAATAGCCTAACCCAAAAGAAGCTGCCCCTAAGAAAACAAATCTAGAGAAACTAAAGAAAGTTGTTGAAGTGCACATGGAAATAGGCGCACAAGGAGAAAATGAGATTGGTAGAGATATCAAGGAGTCATCCTTTGGAGAGGATCCAAAATTATTGTGTAAATTCAAAGGTCAAAGAGGAAGAGAGGAGAAAAAAGAAGGAGGTGACATGGAAAATTTACCAAAGAAAGGGGGAGAAAGAGGCAAAGGACATTGACAAGAGTGTGGTGTAATAGAGCCTAAGGAGGATGAAAGAGAAGAAGTCCTCAAAAAGTCTACAAGAAAGGGGGATGCAGAGGCACAGAAAATTTATGTCATAAGTAATGTACAAAGAGATGTTTGTATGAAGGGTCACATCGACACGATGACAAAAGGAGGGAGAATTCTAACAACATGATATACCACAGAAGAGGACATGAGCATGATAAGATCCACACAGAATAAATCTGGAGATAAGCAGAGGTTCACCAAATAGAAGGATCATGAGAAAATCCTTAGGATAATAAGGATGGTTCAAGGAAATCAAAGACTTGTGTAGGGGAAATATGATGGCGAGGAGAGACTTCAAAGGATCAAGAAAAGAGATCCATTGGATAGAGGAAGTTAGGACATGATAAGAATAATCTCACAAGTGTGCACAAGGAAGTCACATAAAGGTGTTGAAGGGTGGGAATAAGTGTTAGAAGAAAACTACTCAATGGATGAAGAAGTCATGACTATGTGTCCAAAGGGTGGTTCTACCATTCACTGAATCCGCTTGAGGAGGACCTCAAGTTTAAAGTACCCTGAGTTTTTTATGTAAGGGCATCCTATGAATTAGAAAAAACCTACACTAGAGATGGAAGATGCACATATAAATTGGAAGGAAATGTGGGAGAAAAGGATGAGGTTGTACAAGAAGGTGCACGTAAGAATTAGAGTAGGGTGTGATTTGGAGGAAAAACAAATAGAGAATCCATATGAGAAGGATTTCTAGAGTGAACATGAAACAAGGTACATCAAGAGAGAAGTAGAGGTCGGTGAAGGGTTTCAAAGAAGTAGAGTGTGCAAGAGAGCACACCAAGGAGGAAGAGCTCAATGGATAATGGTGTGAAAGGAGTTGTCTCGAAGTAAATTCAAGGAAAGCGGCAAGGAGAGAACTACAAAGGATTTTTGCGAGGAACAGAGCACCAAAGAAGAGAGGAGTAGAAGATGAGATCCATGTAGATATTAAAAAGTAGAAAGGAATAAAATTATGTGTGGCAGAGGTTTATAAGAATCTTCCAAGAGGGGATGAAAAGAAGATCACAAAATATATGCGTGATAAAATGAAGGACTGAAGACTTATAGGACGAGGATCTATGAGGCAACTATTCAAAGAAAGAAGAGGCAAGTAAGAAGTAGGCCAAAAAAAAATGAGGATCGCTAGAAAAAGTGATAAGTATGAAGAGAGGATTGGATGGGATTCACAAAGTCTAGAGGCATGTGTGAAGGAATTTTGGATAAGGCAAAAAGTGGCACATAAGAATGAGTATGTAAGACATGGAAAAGGATGAAGCAACATCTTTGGGAGAAGAGGAAAGGTGTAGGTAAAGGAAGGCACAATGGTGGCATGGGGACATCACAAAAGAATTCAAGGGTTTCCATAAAGTAAACAAAAGTAAAAAAATCACGAGGAAGCTACGGAAGGATTTTATAAGACATCATGGACATATGGATCACG